>JAPYMA010001077.1:0-222690 GCA_035041965.1 Anisakis pegreffii
TATTAATTCGACTAATATTCAGTGCCAGTCAATCAGATTAATATAATATGCATACATACAACTTATCAACAATAAAAGTATTTGATATCACAAACATTCTCATTAAGGTTTGTAGGACGGTCGTTGCTGTGCAACCATTTAAGAGTACCAAGAACGAAAGGACGTATAAACGGAAAACAAAGGAAGGAACTGACTGAATAATCGCTCAGATACTAGTCTGACTCATATAAATTATGTATTGCTGATGCAACAAACAATTTGAACGTACATACTTTCATCAACAAGTTTACTTCGGTTACCTTTGCAATACAAAATGACTACGATGAAAATCAAAAAACGTACAAAATGCCAAATCTGCATGCAACTCCATCACACTCAACTAAGCTTCATTTTTTATAAGCAACTGAATTCATCGCCTGTAACAGATTGATTGGAATATTCAGATCGACATTAAATTCATCATCATAATCAGTATGGAACAAATAAACGTCTGCTCTTGCAAATACACCTATAACATGGCATATTCATATAACTAAGTATTTTTTTGGCCAAATATATTCGAAAATTTCGTTCTTGAACAGAAAATTAAAGGTGTAGGCTTTTTTTGTGAACGAGAATAAATAATCCAGAATACTATTAAGGCTAATAAAGATAAGCATTAATGATAGCAGCAGTAGTCAAAGTGTTGATCGCTAGAAATGAAATTATAATTGAGATTCGAGAGGTTCTTCTCAATGAGATTCGAAATCATATAATCAAAGCGTTGTGTTCTTTGAAAGGAAGTGAATGTTGATTGAGTTCCCATGTTTATTCCCATATGCAATTGCTTTATTTCTATGAAATGTTCACGTTTCACAGGTGTTGCGAACAGTCTCTGTGAAATGATCACGAACATAGTAGCGTACCTTGACCCGTTGAATAATTAATAGGATCACATGACTGTTACGAACGGTAACATCATAACTGAAGTGGTAAAATGAAAATAATTGCAGCAGCAACACAGAAAATGAGCTAAGGTCAGTGAATCTGAGCTTGAAAAATTAATTAATTGCATCATTTTTCTTTCAATAAAAAATTAAAATGCGTCCCGCAAATCCGAGCACTACTTAATGGTTAACTGGCTGATTAGAAGATATCAAATACCGTACAAAATGAGTGAACATTTGGGAAAAGTCCACCACAGATGGAAGAAATATGAAGAAAATATGAGAAGAATGCAATGCAATTAACCAATGAGTTAAGAACAGTGTAAACTTAATGACAATAAAAATAAGAGAAACGACTCTTTTACAGTATACATTCAGTAATACACACATGCATTTTCATAACATCGTATACAAACGAGTTTTCGTGCTATGTGCTGTAATGTATAATACTCCTAACAATATTGTCACGGCTGTTATGAACGTTACATACAGTATCTACCTAACTGAATGCTCGCTCGCAAAATGATTTCTTATTCGCCAAGTTGAAAACTACAAACTAGTAGTTATAAAAGTGAGTGCTTGTTACCGTAATAAAGTGCAACTTAGTCACAAATACCTATAAAATGGAGATTGCAGTAAATAGGAAGCTGATTCATTACATTACAGCTCTATAATTCACCACCTGCAAGCAACTGATTTCAACTGTCTCAGAGTAATACACCCATCACATTCACAGAATCAGCATTCTATTTGTTGCTACTGCTTGTGCTTATATATATATATATATATATATATATATATATATATATATATATATATATATATATATATATATATATATATATATATATATATATATATATATATATATATATATATATATATATATATATATATAAGCACATAGTAGTATCAACAAATAATAGATATATATATATATATATATATATATATATATATATATATATATATATATATATATATATATATATATATATATATATATATATATATAATTGATTGGAAACTTTACTAGAGTTTTTCGTTCTTTCATAACCAAGAAACATTCTGTGAGCGTTCACATTCACTCATTGAATTTCAATCGAGCGACTAACTGAGTGAGTGACTAATTGACACACAAGAACTAATTCATTCAAATTGGATTAATCTGCTTTAGAATCAATTTCATTTATTCTATTCCGTTCCATTCCACTTCATCTAAAACCTATACTCAATTTATAAAACTCCACAGAAACTAACGATTAACTTCATTACGTCTCTGATCAATACAATTTATTCATTGAGTCAATCCACTAATGGAGTCATATTTGCTAGTTACGGTTGCGAACATTCTTTGATGACCTTGCGACCGTTCTTTGATGACTTTACTTAAGCAAACTTCATCAAATTCAATTCAATTTTCAACTAAGAATGCAGCAAAATACAGAACAACAGGAGATGTGACTTCTTTGAATAATTTGGTTTATAGTAAATAGGGACGAATCGAACGAAGAACAACAACGATATTTCTAATTCAAACGTTGAGCTTGATTAGAATCATATTCGACAATCAGAATTAAAGTCATGAATTTCAAAGGAAAAATGGATAATTTCTGAGTTGAAGAAATTTTACTATTGAAGCTTTATCGCTGTTCCATTCTTATCTATCATAAATGAATCATAAAATGCGAAATAATTCCAGTGCAAATTTAGATCAATTTCTAGTAGACGATGATCAAAAGTGAAAATCGCGCCCTAATCTGCATGCTCTCTATGCTAACTAACTATGCCATCAACCTTTCTACTTGATTGAATAATGCATAACGAAACGACAACACGAAGCCTTCCTTCCTTCCATAACTCAGCTGCAGTGAGATGAAGAAATCGCTTAAAGCCAGCTAGATTGAGAGAACTTATTCTTGAGTCTCCTAGATGAGGAGACAGACTAGTCGATAAATCTCAAATCTGAACCTAAAAAATCTGTCCACTTTTTTGAAATTTTAGACTGACTTTTGTGCTAAGAACCACTTTTCGTCCTATTGCAAGCACCCACATTAACACATTCATCCACAACAACAACCATTTGATCGCTTTTCAGTTTTATTCCCGAAACCATCAAAGTATCCAAAAATTTCAGACGGAAACTTCTAAAGACAAGTAATATGAGTTGAGAGGTGAGATAAGCGGACAGAAAGTAGATAAGCAAAATAGATGGATGCATGATGAAACGAAAATGACTTATTGCTGTTAGAAATACACGAAGATGAAATTATTATTGTTAGGGTGGATTTGATATATGATGAGTTGTAGTGATAGTCTGAATGATAATATTTTTATTGTTATCATTATTATTATCGTTATTATTATGATGATTATAATAATTAAAATAGTTGGTGATGATAACGGTTGACTGCCCACCTGAATAGCACACTGATAAAAGGCAATGGACATTCAAGAGGAACAAGAAGCAGAATAGGAATGTTCAAATGAATAAATGCTTTCAATAAGTAGGCACAACTAGCCTTATAACTGCATCCCGCAACAACTAACAATCAATTGTAATAGGTATGTAACGTGACTTAAAGTAGTAAAACAGCGAATTTGATGATCACAATGATGATGAATGCTGAATATTCATTCATTAACAAAAATGAACTGAGATAAGAAGATAACGAAGATGAATAAAAAAGGATTCTGAGGACCTATTAAAAGATCTTATCATCGAGAAACCAAAGATGGAGGACAAGGTATAGCAGGCTTGGGTAGGGACTAGAAGACCAGACGGTAGCAGATTAAACGCGGTTGGGATGAGTCTAAATGGAAACGATGGGAAGTACTGAACGAATCTGATGAAGTAATAGCAGGTTCTAACCCGAGATGTAACTCAATGAAAGGTGCAACCAGCCAGTTGTTTTCAATGTGAAATCCATCAGAATCGCAATCCTAACAATGCTTAACACATTCCAGGGCAAAACTTTTGTGAGTGCTCATTCATTCATTCATCCGAATATGTTTGAACCATGCTTCAATCTCCAATTCTATCACCCTTTATTCTATTCTATCATTTGTCGCATAATATAAGCGACTAACTCAAAATGTTTTGCCTTTATTTTCAAAAAGTTTTGCGAGCAAGATAAGATAAGTCAGGAGAAAGTAAAAGAATGTTGAAACTCTATGCTTTGTTCAAACAACTTCCAGCATGTAAGACGAAATGAGACAATTTAGGATGACATGTCATAATATCCGATAAAAACACAGTCAGCTTTCATTAACTCATTCATCCAAACTTTCGTTATCCACATTCATATATAAAATACCTATATACAGGCAGATAGATTTTAAAAATATTCTAACGAATAAAGAGAAAAACAATTTGAACGTGTGTAATATAATGAATTTGTCGTTTATACTTATCAGTACATAAATGCTGCAAACTTTAAGAAATTCTAACATATTCTAGCATTATATTCATTTATTCACGTGTGAGTTCTGTGCAGTTCATTTACGAAGATTATGCTTATGCGAAAACTTGAAGTTATGTGATTTGCGATAAACAACAGTTAACTTGTGGACTAGTTTGTGAGGAAATTAACAAATGCATGTATTTATAGAATGTACGAAACAAAACCTATTAGCAATAACAACACAAATAACTAATAATTATGCTCTAAGTGAGTATTGCACTGATGAACAAAATGGTAAATGATGAACGACAACACACTCTGAATGACCACTAACTAGCAAAAACTGCACCGCTTGAAATTGAAAATAATATTCGGGTCATTGTCAATTAACAATCATTTGTTTGAATATCTACTCATAAACTACAAAATATATTAAGGCTTTTATGAATTGGAATTGGAATGAAGTAAACGTGCTATCGTATTCCATAAAACTGACAAAGAAACATTAATAAATGCGATGAATAGATCAAATCGGATGGAAGCATGAAGGCAACTTATAGCATTCAATAATCATTCAGAGACTTTAAGAGTTTCAGATGCTAAGCAATGGCTATCAAAAATATGAAGATAAAATGTTGAGCTGTCATTCGCTGAAAAGATGAATAAATGAATAAATTAATA
Organism: Anisakis pegreffii; assembly: GCA_035041965.1. Lineage (NCBI taxonomy): Eukaryota > Metazoa > Nematoda > Chromadorea > Rhabditida > Anisakidae > Anisakis > Anisakis pegreffii. Next base: position 5,012 of record JAPYMA010001077.1, read on the forward strand.
AATGAATAAATAATAATATCATCAATGTTACGTCTCTTGAAATTTTATAAACCGAGTGAATTGATCAGGACATAAATGGTGTTGCAATTCTGTTTCAGTATATTTGTTTCTCTTTTTCAGAATTCTCGTTTAATCCGATTTGATGACAAAAAAGATTGCATTAGTTGGCTTATTACATACAGACCAACACTTTTAAAATGGAAAAATATATAAATAGAGCCTATCTTGAAATAGACAACTACTGCTCAATCAAATATGAGCAACGACAATGATGATGATAATAGCGATAGTAATGATTAATAACAACTTTTATTATTATTATTATTATTATTATTATTATTATTATTATTATATCAATATCAATATTGATTGTAACAGAAATAATAAAAATGAAAATAATTGTAATATTAAGAATAAGAAAAATGGCAATAGTGCCAACGATACTATCGTTATAAGTGTTTTCAAAATGAATCTCCGGTGAAGGTGCCCAGCCGTGGCCATTGTATGTGGTGGCTTAACAATTTGTGATATTGATAGTAGCAAAGTTAATCACAAAGCAAAAACAAGGAAAATGCCAAGCAAAATCACAGAATTGTTTGGATCACTCCCCGCCTCCTCCCTCTCTCTTTCATGAACATTAACTTATCAAATCATTGCTATCAGTTACTAACTCCCTCCTTACCAACAAATCCACATCACAAATTCACTTATGTTTTTTGCTGAACATTACTCAATCACTTCTCATATTTCCGTACAAATTATTACTGTTATCTTTAGCAGTACAGGTTGGTCATTAATACGCACTCTCTCCTCTTTCTTAAACTTTTTTTGCTTTTAAGTTGCCTTCATTTCTATCTCATACTCACTTCATCGAGTTCTTCATTACCAAACATCGCTCCACTCCACTTAGCCACTCAACTTGGATCATCTCAGCAGTCTTCATTCAATCATCATCCTCATGTAAAATGTCAAATTCGATCATTATAATCATCCATCATTCACGTTGATTATATTACACCACCTTTTGGCAATCAACCCAAACGATATTCACGTCTGTTGTTTATAACAGCATCAACCACTAGACACAATTAATTAACGAGCACAACTAAACTATTCAAAACAATTCAATCAAATAATCATCAAAACACTTTCGTCTATCGCCAATCGTCACTTTCTAACAACCATTCACTTTCTTATTCAAAAACTATCATTGCCTGACCGCATCAATTTCAAGACTTCTTGTGCACACATTTAAGCATCATCACGTCACCACATATTACTACAGCGGTGGTAGCAGTAGCAGCTGCAGCACAACATGATCTCGTAATTTGATTAATTTAATCTTAATTCAATACGCATATAAATCAGTCATCAGTCTGATGATGCTTGATTGAGAGCAATGCGAGTTGCAAATTAATGAATCAATGAATAAAATGAGACGCAAAACAATGACAAAAAAAGGCCGAAATCAACAAATGAGTCAAAAACCAAAAAAAACTTTCCAAGCAGTATTCATTCATGCTTATATAACATACTGTTACTGTTCATATACGCTGTTGTTGGTGTCGTCGTTGCGAATATAATTATTGTTGAAATGAGAAATCCCGCTTTTAACAAACTATTAATAATTCTCATGTCAACAACATTCTGCCTCAACAAAAACTGTTGCCGATCATTGTTGAAAAATCGAATGATGTGATTTAGCAAAGCGTCAATGATTTACTGCATGTTGCCAAACAAACAAGTCATTATGCAACTTATAAAATTGTGTTACTCATTTGTGCTGATATTAAGCAACATTTTGAACATGTCTCAACTGGATTAGAACAAGCATTGAAACAACATAGAAACATTTGTTAACATTTCCTCGTGCAATCACGAATGATATTTTAAAGATAATAGTCCTAATGGCAATAATACCATTCATATATGAACTATTTCCAGCAGTGGCTCTGGCATTATTCAGCACAACGATATCAGTTACTACGAGTGATATAATGATAGTCATCGACGTGGTCATAATAACAACAATTATTATTGTCGATCATAATGGTGAATACTGATGAAAACATAATGACTTTGACCAGTCGCGGTGATATTGACCGCTCTTCGATGAGTGAATATTTTGTTCGAGTTCTAAGTACGATACGACACACTCATATATTTTTTCAAAAAAAAAATGCTCAATGCCACATCGCTAATGAAAATGAGTTCATCGTCAATAAATTTTGCACTCGAATACTTGTCTGCAAACCAGCTAGGCAATCAATCTTTCTGTGAGTCGATTCTCATTGAAATTATCAATCATGGGTTCTTCCCTCAATAATAGATTATTAAAATTTATCATATGTCGATCTCTACCAGTAAATAAACATCTTCAACGCGTTTCACACGAGTACGATATCAGTAGACTCTCATCTTAAAATGTATTTCTACGAACTTCACTTATCCCAGTGAGTGACCAACTATTGGAATGAAATCATGAATTTAATACATACTGTTAGAAAACAACGACACAGCACTCACTTCAAATGTCATGTAAATTATGCATGTTCACGTTTTTACAAACACGATCACGTCTTGCACATACCGAAAATCTAATAAAACTCTTAACAAAGACTCGTAATCAACTTATGAGGATAGCAGAAGAGAGAATGATATCAGCTCATTTAAAAAACCAAATGAAGATATTCCATAAGGACAGATAGCTTATCTTAGATACCGTATAAGTACTATTTATAAGTACTATTTATATCCAATGAGGAGCCGATAATATGAAAACAGAGAATCCTTATGCGATGCTGCAGATGAAGTAAGCTCAAAATTAGTGCAATTCTGCTTGACCTTCCTTGCCTCCCACCCCCCTCACCTCGATTCATACTAATATGAATGAGTAAAGCAGTCATTACAAGTAAGAAGAACAATGACGAAATGAGATTTATTGTGAAGAATGGTTATTCGATTCCTTTCAACATTGAAGCACTCTAAAATCAGCTGATTCGAGACAAACATCCTCAAAGTACCCACTCAATTCAGCCGACTGTCGATTAACTGATAGCCACCAATCAACTAACTCATCCTATTCAGAAACGTCGGAAAGACAAAAGTTGATGATGAAACTGGCGGTGATGCTGATGATGCCAAGGCAAAAACAAAGCAGAGGTATCGATGTCAAAACGAACAGATCGTCATTCAATTATAATATCCAATAACGAACTGTTAAATAGTTGGATAATATGAATATGTTTTTGCATAAATATATATCCTTAAGAAAGATTCATATATCATGAATATTGAATTATTATATAGCATTCTCTACCTGATCATATCACATATCACAGCAGTATCAACAGATCAACATCAACTTAGATATTGGGTTAAGTGAAATTGATCCTGTCTTTTGGTGATTAATAACTGTTTGTTAACTTATCTCTTTAGTTTTCCGAACAGTTAGAAAGAAATGATGAAATCTTTGTTCTCATACAGAAAAGTGAATAAAATAAATGAGAAAATGAGTAGAATATTGTCTCCTGAAAACCGTGAACGAATAGAGAACTAAACGTATGGATGATTATGCTGAAATAACAACTCACAGATTCCATACCTGCGAGAGATCAATATCTTATATTTGACCAAACAATCATTCAAAAGGAAGCAAAAACAGAAGACGAAAGAGAGCATTAAGACGAGGGACTAGTAAAAATAAATCATGCAAATAATCGCATTTTGAAATTAAGATCGGCTACTTGGTCGACTGATCGGCTATATATTGCATAAACGCATACGTACGTGTGGAGGCCGCATTTAGTGGAGCGATCATGAAATGAAAGTATGAATAAATGAATGAATAAATAAATGAGTAAATAAGATGTTTCAAAGCGAACGATTCGACGAAAAGGGTGTTCGAAGCAACTATTTGGGGACCAACCATTGGCCAAAGTGACAACTTCCACTGAAAATTAGATAGAGAGATAAGCAGATCAGTTATTAAATGGATGAATAGATTGATAGTGGAGTACATAGGAAGAGTTCAAACTTAGGCGTGAGATTAGGATTAAGATAGAGATTAAGATTAAGATTAGGGTTAGGATTAGGATTGGAATATATATATATATATATATATATATATATATATATATATATATATATGAGGTGATGAAAAGAATAGAGAATTGACGCTGATATGCATAAATATGTATGTATTAAGCATATCTCTTTATCCTGAATCATTGTTTAGTAATTTTACATCGAATCAAACAGCCCCATTAAATAGGGTCGCTCCTTCAGTTATTGCTATCTTCGCAGCTAGCCTTGCACCCAGCCAACCTGCCAGCTGCTGGCTTCCACCTAAGACATTCATAAAAAACATGCAAACAAACAAATTCACATTCATTCATCCATCAATTTGTCTCCTATGACCCACATAAACCTACTTGAATTTCCTCAAAAAAACTTACACACTCAAACAATTTTTTGTGCAAGCATGTTCAACCATCAAAATACTTCTTTACACCTATACTTAAATAGCAACAACATTGTTTTTGCTTGCTCTTGGAATTCAAAGCACAAGTAAAACTCAGCTGGTAATTGGCGTCGTCCTTCTTCGAATTATTACTCATATACGCCCATTCATTCGCGCATATTATATGTAATTTCAGTCAAACAAAAATATTCGTTCATTCGTCTATTCGTCCATATGAACTCTTTGATGAAGCTGATTATGATTATAAGTTTCAAAATGATCGCTAACATCGTTCAAACAAATAAAGCATATTCGATATCTGTTCATCTATCCATCATTCTACCCGTCCACTCGTCGACCACTTCATATAACTTTCCGACGACCTTGTTTAGCGATGAATCATTATGAATTTGATCTCATCAAAGCTGCTCGAGAGGAATAGGAATACAGCGATAAAACTAGCCAGCATTGCTTTCATCAACTATCTCAGCTGACTGATGGCAATCACTCATTTTTACTATCATTATTATGATTAATTGTTATCATTACTTTTATCATTACGGCCCTTAATAGTGGTGATAAAAATAAGGATAGAATCACTGTTCTTATCATAAAAATATTTTCATTTACGATTGGTATTTTCAGTACTATTGCTGCTAATATTCCTAAGAAACTATGGATGTTTTTCTGAACTCAGAACGATATGGAATGGAATGAGAATTTTTGTGCTAGCGCCGTTTTAAGCTAGAATATGAGAATATTCATTAGAAAAAACAACACAATAATTTAAAGAAGGTCACCTTCTCAATCAAGTGCGCTAGATGTACGTAAGCGTACATATATACATATGTCAGCAAACATCCACTAATTAAGCATTAATAAAGTGCCGTATGAAGGGAGACGTTAAAGAATAACAAATCCAGCGGTAGACTTTTCGAAAAATTGATGTGAGTTGAGTGCGATAATTAAGGATGTGTTATGTTCCGTCTCCTGATAATGAATACTATTGATGAGGACATAAAACAATACCGGAATCAGCACTGCTATGCAATCAATGCATGCATTCATTCAGCCATGCAATTACGACTAACATCACGCAGTTACGAGAGTTGCTCTGTCTGCCAAATCTTGAGTTGCTCTGTCTTCAGCCACGCAGTCAATCATTGAGTCTTTGAAGCAAATCTTTTTTACGAATGACATTAATCTATTTAATTCTTCATCATGTTTCTCATCTTATCAACAAGTTTTTGAAATTAAGATGAATTTGAAAATGCAGTATACATTCATTTAAGTATCCACTTAAATCCAACAATAATAAAACAGCAGTAATAACAACAGCAGTCGTCAAAACTAGTTGAAATGAAGCTTGAAAATTTGGTAAGATAACTGAAGTAAATTGCAAGCTAAAAACCTACATACGTAGAATTATAATTTCAGTTACCATGAGCGCATAAATTAATCAGTTCTAATGCATATCAATTCAAAGTTATCCCCTTATTTTAAAGGGGAGAGGGCGGGGAGTGTAAACCTAAACGAAATCCCATCTAGTAATATGAGTTCAACGTCGTTTCAGAGTAGTTCGCGTCGTACGCACTATTTCACCCGCTTGATCTATGTTTATCAGTGATGATAACTGACAAGGTTCGGTCGGCAGAATCCGATGAGATTTGGCCGGATTTTGAAAATCGGATTCTGACCAATGATTTTCGAAGTAAAAATACTGAATTTCGGAACGTTAGAAGGTTAGTTCGGTTTGAATTGAACCAAAACAAAAAATCGTCATCCCAGAGGGATGGATTTTATTCATTGTCAGCACTTATTCTTTCATAATAGAAATCATCGTCTGAATGCTCTCGTATTGAATGATGGAAAATTTCGATATTTTCATGACAAATTAACTTCGTTTCAAGACTTCCATTTGCATTCATTCCACTTTATTATTTATTTAACTCACTCAGGGCATCTCTCATCGATTATTAATTATTTTAGTTCATACCAGCCGGCATTATTATAAATTTCAAAAAACTATCTGAAGATGATGATAATCGTACGAAAAAGAAAATAAAGCGAGACGTTGCTCGTTGCTCAAATGTAGGTCATGTTCTTTTGATTCATTTATCCTTATGTAAGACACTGAAACTAAGGAGGACCGGGAATCACCAGGGGAAACCTAATCGAACTCAGTCGTTTCGAGGCAGTGACAAATGGCAATACTCCGGTTTTCCTAGCCTGCCGAGACCCGTGGTGGGAAAAGCAAAAAAAAATTTCGTATAAATATTTTGGACTAGGATCTTCAGCAAGAAGTAAAGAAGTGACGGTGGCATGCGTTTTCCCACTATTCACGGTGGTGAAGCTAACGGGTCTCGGCAGGCTAGGGAAACCGGGGTTCATATGTCCAATTGATTGGATGGACAGTGATGTGGCTTTGAATAATCATTAAGTGTTGCATTTATCTCTGAGCAACTCTTCATTTCCTCAACCAATACTCGTCTCATCGCTTCGCAGTTTAACGCTTCCCATTCTCCTCTTTCTTCGTCATTTCTAGAAACAAACAATTTTCAGCGACTAAGAATCAAGTAGAATTTATGATGAAAGCTTTATACATGCTGTAATTATCATAAATTAAATGTTATGCTGAAATGAATAAATGAGTGCTCAACACATTCAAAAAGCCGAAGCTAATAGTTAACATTTTAAACGTAACGGTAAACAAATGAACATCGTCAGCAGTACCTGCATATTACCATTATTGATAAGAATTCGCATTTCAGAAACAGAATTAACTGATCAAAAAAGATGACATTGTTTTAGAATTCTCTTGAGTAAGTGAATGTTGGCAATTCATTAGCACCTTATCTAATCATTAATTCATTTCATTTTCACTCCTTCATTCACTAATCATTTTTATCTATCGATTTTTAAGGCCCAAGGGAATGATGTCCATGATTCAACAGCTGAACCTGGCCTAAGCCCAGGCATACGCTCATTAGCCTTAAGCTGATACCCAGGCAGAAGCTACGGTTTTATCTCAACCTCAGACTTGAACTAACACCCATAATCTAGACAATTTTCCATTCAGCAGCATTTGACACAATCCTAAAAGCTAGATATCAACCCTTTTCAAAGGCTCAGTTTTCGAATTCGTTTCCATTCTTTACCTATTGTTATAGCTTACTGACAACCGTCCTTCAATTGTACCTCATGTACAAATCACATGCACTGGCCACAATAAATAAATAGTGATACCATTAATGTGATCATTGCATTTGTAAGTGATCACGTCAGCAGTAATATAATAACAATATCATTCGTATCACTGCATTACATTCATTTTTACCTCATCATTATTGTCACTCTTACATTCTTTCATAAAATCATGAGCACCCAAAATATTTTATTGTTATCGAACTGATTGAATATGAAATAATCGAATAAAATTTAGAAGATGAAATTTTAAACTGCTTCATAGCAAAACAACTGAAGGAAGACCACGACTAGTAATTCAAAAAGTAAATTGCACGCGATAACAATAATAAATGCGACGTTATTATTAATACTATGATAACTATCAATAATAATAAATACAAGATTGATAAACATTCCTCAAACAATTAATTGCATATGAACAACAATAACATAAACGATTAAGTCGTTCCAGTGTTGTATTTTGATGCTTGCACATTCGGTGGAGATTGCACATAGCTAAATCCTAGAAAGTCAGGATCACGTTGCGTGCCAAAGGTAGCTGGAATCAGCGATGCTGAAAGAGTTTCAGAGTAATATGTAAGTAGTGAGACAGCATTAGGTAACAGCAATAGCATCGTTGCTGTAATCGTTATTCATCTTATTGCTGTAACTGTTATAACCATTCGTATTGTTATTATTATAGTTGCCATTGTCGAAACAAGAAATTTTTAAAAAGGTGCAAAGTGGCCTAACCCGCATTAGGTTGTTGACTGGTAAATTCTCGATCAATCTGTGACACGTCCAACTCATCTTTGATTTTCGGTGTGAATGGTGGCTTCAATTCTTTTCGTTGCAATTTATCGAAATCGATGGGCGCAAAGAATGGATGCGCTTTAATTTCCTCGAAATCATTCTTTGAGCCCAAACGCTTTTCACGATCTTTATGCAGCAACTGAAACGACGAAAAATTTGTGGCATAAATCTAAACCGTTGCTACAATTGATATATTTACCTTCAATATGATATCCTTGCACGATGGAGTCGCAGTTGATGGCACTGTTACTTTAGCATGCAGAATTCGGTCATACATCTCTGCTCGATCTTTGCTGTAGAATGGTGGCTAGAATTAAAAGATTAAAACAATGAAAATTACACTAACAGTAAGCACATGCGCAACCGAGAACAATACCCACAACTGCATGAACAATTTCTAGTCATATTAATGATAGCAATGCTGAAAAAAGTAACACTTTTGGCAGCAATAATAATATTGAGAATAATAATAATGACAATAATAGAAATGATAAAAATGGTAATACTAACAATAATAATAGCAATAAAGATGGTAATAAAAACACGAAACAGATGATATTACAACTAACTAACAAGACCACTAAGCATTTCGAAAAGAACCGATCCAAGGCACCACCAATCGACAGTGCGATCATAAGGTTTCTTCAGAAGAATTTCAGGTGCTAAATACTCAGGCGTTCCACAGAATGTTTCAGTGGTATCTGATATATGCATATGTTCTTTGCATAGTCCAAAATCTGTCAAGATAACATGTCCTGAACGATCCAATAGCAGGTTTTCAGGTTTTAAGTCTCTGAAAGTTTGATGATTTAAAATTTGACTGCATAATTCAAAAATAACATATAGGATATTATATTATTGTACACCTCTTTCATACTCACCTGTAAATAATATTATTATCATGCAAATGGCCGAGAGCACTTCCAATTTCTGCTGTATAAAATCGTGATCTTGCCTCACTAAAATGTCGTTCTTTTTGGAGATGAAAAAAGAGCTGAAAAAAAGAGTATGCGAACGATTATAAGGATGACAACGATGATGGTGATCAAAATTTTTAAGCAATTTGAGAATAAACCTATTCTACTTGTCATAAGTTACTAGTGATTTGGATGAGAAGAGCCAATCCCTGACAATAAGCATAAATGAATGGATCAACAAGAACAACAACATTAATAACAACTCACCTCTCCACCATTCAAATAATCAAGCACAAAGTAGAGTTTGTCTTTTGTTTGAAAGCTGTAATGAAGTGCTACAAGAAAGGGATGGTTCAAGTTTGAGATGAGTACATTGCGTTCTGCCATTATGTGCTTCTGTTCATTACGTTTCTTGATATGCTCCTTACCCATTACTTTCATCGCATACAACTTGCGATCCTTGCGATGTCGAACCAAAAATACCTTTAAAAACCAAAAAAACCTTTCGAAAATATCCAGAAAAAATCTTTGAGAGCCACGTAAAACATACTTTAACTCCCAGTTCAAGTGCAGAAAAATGCTCATGCGTCTCAGACTTTTATTGTTAATGAATAATCCATCTCTGTAATGCATCAGCGATCAAAGCCCTCGTTCCTTTAAGAATTTTTAAAAGCTTTTCTCGCTTGAAAGCTTCAGTGAGATATTTCGAGTAGGCAAGAAAGCACGTATTTCAGTTATGGCGCATGCAAGAACTAAAAATTGATCGGCACAGAGCTATGAGGCGTCTATAAACTATCACAGCAAATAGAAAATTCACAAAAAAAAACGAATCATAATTATTCTCTGAGAAGATACGGGCAATTAAACCAAGAAGAATGGCAAGAATATTTTTTATGTTCAAAATTAAAATGTTTTGAAATTAGCAGTTGAAAAATATTCACCGTTCCAAAACTCCCTTTACCGATCGTTTTCAAGAAGTCGAAATCGCTTGGTTTAGCACTGAAAATGGAACCATCAATACATAACATCAACAATACAAGCAGCATTATAACAATAAAAACACCAATCGAATGACCAGCAAAATAATCAAAATTTTAGAATCCATTGGCATCAAAAACCTACTTTTTGCGTTCAGATGCTCCCAGGCAAACCGCATCGTCCTCTTGAAAAGTGTCCATTCCAAAAAACCTTTGAATCACTTCTCTGCAAATCAACACATAGTTCGCTTACGCTAATATCCCAATAGCAATGTATTCAATATGATATCATTATGTATTAAGAAATTCAATGAAAACAAAAAAACAATTGGATTAGGTTTAACATGAACTCACATATCAGAATGATTCTGTATGAGATGATTTGTGAAATTCTCAACCCACACTTTACGTTTTTCTAAAAGTTTCGCATCAGATTGCAAAAGTTTCTTTTTTGGTGGTGGAGTTATGGCGGGGGTGGATTTCGAAGAAGATGACGATGATGAAAGTAATCGTGTGCCCGTGTTGGAACGACGTAATTGATCGTAGAACGTTTCAAAATCTGTGAACTTTTTCTGCACCTCATCTCCTTCTTCCACTGTTATCGAAAATATCTAAACGTTCTTAATAAGTCTACCTTATCTTTAAATCCATATTGTAAACATTTTCAAAAATCTACGTTCAGATATTTTTTTACCGTTGAAAATATGCATTATCAAATATTTAAATCTTCGCACTGATTTCCGGTTACTTCACGTTCTAAACAGTCAGTTGTACTTCTAAACTTCACTAACGTTTGCAATAAGATAATAAATTTTCGTTTGATTGAAGTCATTTTATCGATGTTACATGTTTTTCTTCAGTCTTTGGTCTATTTTATAATCAAAGTAAGTCACTGTAGTCCCATTGTTCCCTCTAGGATAGATTTGGTAGACATACGATAGATCGATTTCGTCTCCAATACTCAGATAATTTTCCCTCTTTCAAATCAGATTTCCCTTTTGGAAGCAATCTTACTCAATTATTAAATCAGTTGTCTTATGAAACGTTCAAAAAAGTATAAAATGTTCACAGCTATTGAGCATGAATGGATAACATGAGAGAAAATCGTACTGGTTTAAATTTATCGGATGTTTCAATAATGTTTATTTTGACGAGTGGAGAAGAATTTTGCATTCTCTTGATAATTGTTGTTACCAAATCTGAAAACAAAAATTCATCGATTTGTTTCAGTGATAATGGCTACCTTAGTAATTATTACCATGGTAATGATAATAATAATCGTGATTAAAAATCATAATAATGAAAACAGTAGAATTGCGAATACGGATAGTATAGCAATAAATTGAATGGTACAATTTGAATAGCACTTAAGTATTGGCACACTTTGCATACGCTACCCATAGGATCCCATGAAGAAGCGAAAGAGATAAGCAATATAATTCGATTGATCAATTTTGTGTTGTCATTTTATCTGTGCTGATCATTTGATTGTTATCATTATCAATATCAACCATTTTACCAAGCATTCACATCCATATGCACATACTCATCATATGCACATAATACACTGCTATATATATAATATATATATAATATATATATATATATATATATATATATATATATATATATATATATATATATATATATATATATATATATATATATTTCACACAAATATGTGCATGTGCATATCTTATTAGCAATAAATTTCAGGCACAGTGGGTCACAAATCAGTCAGTGGCCTTTAATACCGATCTGTGCCAAGTCAAGACTGCATAAGAAAATCTCTCAAGAGCCATCATTCATCCATTATCTATCTCAGGGTTTCTCAATCGGGGGTGCTGGAGCCCTTAAGGCGAGTGAGATGGTATTCCAGGCGTTGTGATATAAGCTTTCATTTTGTGTGCATTAAAGTAGGCGCGGATGGAGTTTGATGCTCTTATGCGTGTAAAGGATGATTTTTAACGCATACATTTTTGTAAAAACTAGAACGCACTCTTATGGTAAGCACTTATCCGCACTACAGACATTCACTGTAGCGGATGAGAGATACAACGTGGATGCGAGGACATTTTAAAATATTTTAGAGGGTGCATGAGCGGGGAAAAGATTGAGAACCATTGATCTATGTGAATCACAGTGTAAAAGTCAACGATGGCTGGCCAAAACAAACGAATTATAAATCAGGACAACCGAAACATTCCACCTAGTGGCAAGATGCAGGAAAGGATGGATAAGCTGCATATGGAGAACAAAAGAAGAACACGATGAAGATTCTTGAGTTGTTATCATTATCTTATCAGCAGTTGTTTGATTGGTCAATTTCAGAACATCACCATGACATACAGACAAACAACATTCCCATATCATTTATTATCATTACAATGTTTATGAAATATTTCTATGTAATGGTATTGGTATTTGGTTGTATTTATTATCTGTTATTATTTCTTTTTATCTTTAATTCAACATGCCGTTTACCTTTCACATTATTACGTACATAAATTTGTCATTCTCAACAAAAAACTTTCCCATCTCTTCTTCTGGATGTCTCAAAAATCAAAAATTCTGGCCTTGTAAAATGTCATTACTGTTGAGAGAAGACTAATCCGTAAGAGTGGATAAGCCAGGTTGCTGAAGTGCAAGCTTTGGCAGCTTCGCTCTTTCGCCGTTCACTTATACGTGCAACAAACGATATCATAAAAATGATGGACAAATGAATGGGTTCAAATTAGTGTAGTGCGGGGATCGGAGAATTTCGGGGACCCCATCCCCGAATCTCCGTCCCCATTCCCGACCTTTTTCGAGCCGACGACATTTTCGGGGTCCCTGACAGCAAAATTTTGTCCCCGGTTTTCCCGTCTCCGACTTTTCTTCCGTACCCGCACCACAATGGTTCAAATAAGGATGGAACTGAAAGCGTTCTTCATAAGATGGAACGATAGACGGAGTTAATCTGGGTCCAGTCAATAATTATAACTGACAATGAGTAGAAATTTTGAAGACGAATAAATGATAATGGAGAGAGACGACTAAAGTTCAAAGTAGTGATAAGAATATAAAGTTGTAATTTAATGATAATAATGATGCTGATAATAGGAGAACGAACCAAAAGGCATCGTCAATGGAATATCCAATTATCACCCGCCTATCCGATTTCACATCCAAATACATCATAAAGTACGAGATAAAAGAGGAATATTGTTCAATTTTATTGCTATTATTATATTAAAACTGAAAATTCAAAAGCACAACATACTTACTACTCTTCACCTACAAATATTACAAATGAATATTGTATCAATAAAAATATTCTGTCATAAATATTGATATCGTTCCTCTCTGATTTTATAGACTGTTTTTATGAGTCGGGTTTTGTGTGTGAAGTAAATGGGTATTTGATAAAATACAATATTCATTCATTAAACAAATATGTCTGTACTGTTTGTTGGCTTGTTGAACGCGTATGCATAAAGGTGTGCATGACTGTTATCGATCATAAATTAAATAAATAAAAATATCGCTCTATAAATATCTATTTTATTTATGCACACAGAGGTTTCATTTGTAAGCATTATATAAGTGTAAATATAATGGAAACATTCAAACATACCACATACGTACACCTACTTATGTATATATGAATGTATTTGTCAAATAAATTCATGTATGAACGTATTTGGAAGTATGTACAAATTCTTACGTTACATCATTTATAAAATGAAATCTCATGATAAATGGAATTGATGGATGAATATTTGGATGAACTCATTGAAAATTCCAGTAATGAACAAACAATACATCTACTAATTTCCTGGCAATTATAATATATACCATCAACACTCACCAGTTCTCGTCGTCTCATTAACCAACTCATTGTACGTTTCATATCATAGTAGCATTATCATATCACAATAAAATCTTTCCTCGTATCATATCAGGATATATCCTATCAGAATAGGAATATCCTATTTTATCATATCAGAATGTGAAATAAAATTTGAAATTTCTTAACGATGTCATATATTCTCACTGAAAATTTCGTCCTTATCGAGAGCAGTTTGGTAGATGTTGATCGATTAATTTTCAAATTTATAAGGAAATGTTGTACTATCATTGACCTGGAATCTCGTTTGGATACCACACGTGAATAGCGGTGATAGTATGTAGTAACAATAATTATTAATATTTACTAATGATCTCACTCACGGTAATAATGATAGCAATATGATAAGATGTATGCACAAATATGTCCATGATATGTTCTATTCCTCCTCATCATTATAATCTAGATGACGAGAACTTGATTAAGAATGCAATTACATTTGTTTGTTTCTTGGGTGGTCTTAAATCAGAGTTGAATCAAATTCTTAAGTTGATCTTGAAAGAAAGAGTAAGAGAAATAATGTTTGTAGCTAAAAAATTTGTTCGATGTCTACGAGGAACAACCAGAAATAAAGATGAATAGAAGAGAGGAAAAATATTATTCTTGATGATATCACAAGTATGTTAACATTTTGAGATTATTACCGTTATCATTAGCATCATCAAACGCTGAGAACTAAAACGAATTTAAAGGGAGAACAGAGTCACTAAATGAGTCACAAGAATAAGTCAATTACTATTATTGCCTGAACTACTGGTTATATGAACTCAGTAATAACGTTTATGAATAATGAGGAACTTACGATATATCGTGAAAATGGTGGTAGTTGGATAGATGGATCATCAGAAGTTGAGGTGGTAAGAAAATATTTGAAATCTTTCGCCACTGGCACCCGCTCATTGCTTGAAAAAAAAATGCAAAAAATAGTTTGAAGCAATAAATCTTTTATAACGAAGATTTTTTGTCCCCTGAGAAAATTTTCGATGATTACGATGATAAATGATCAGAAATCCTTGACTGAGAAACTTTTCTTGGTACGATAATTAAATATGGATAAGCAAAGTAATGTCGAAATAAAATTATTAATTTATTTGAAATCTATCCATTCCACCATTCATTTTTCTATTTTGTTGGCTTTATCAACATCAATAATCTATGAACTAGCAATATGATCGGAAATTGTGTGTTTTCGTCTTTGAGCAATGAAAATATTCTGCGCATTCGTCAAATTCTTTCGCCACCGAAATAAAGACAACCAAGAATGAATTCATCGAATGAACGTATGACGTAATTCACTGAGCGAATTTCTTGAACTATACAACCGTCAACATTACCATTTCATCCATCTGAGACTGTTTTTTTTCAGATTGTTGCTCTTTTCATTCGACTGAAACAGGTTCATTATAAAGACGCTATCGCAACTCAATGCTTCATTATTCGATCTCAACGTGATCCATGAAAACATCACCGGTATATTAATAGTTGATTTGCGTTCCTACTGATAGATATTCCATGAACAAATATTCGTACAGTTCCTCAACGGTAGCACCAGTCAACAACATCGCAGCTAACTATGCTCAATAGGAACCAAATCAGTTTGATATGCAACTGGTCTATCGATGTAAACTGAATTTTTTGTTTCACTTCATCACTTAACCAATACCGGTACGACTAGCATTTATTTTGGCAATCCCAATCAGTCACCACAGTTATGGTAGCATCGTCTTTATAATCGCTTCTACCGCTTAGATAACCGCTATGGCTTATGCTTCTTGTTCATTTTTTATTTCGATCGGATCTTTTCAGTAGGAAAAGAGTCTGGCTATTCGCCTAACTTACAGTCGCCGCGAAACGAGAACTGAATTATTATTCATCAAAGAATTAACGTCGACTCAAAAAGAAATAAATAATAACCTTACAATATTCGTCTTGTCCTTTCGACTGCTTTCTGCATCAGAGGTTTGGTATGACTTTGTTGTTATTATTCATCTTCCACTACACGCATCCATTTGTACTGCCTATGTGCAGTACAAATGAATGTGTGCATTGGAAGATGAATAATAACAACATGATCATTAACCATCTCAATGCCAGACTACCATTTCCTGACGCAACTCTCCTCATCATTTAACTAACCCTAAGAGCTTTTGTTGATCCGTCGTGGCTGAGTTAAGTGATTAAGAGTGACACTCGAATAAAATGATGCTCAAAGGTATTCCAGATAATGAAACTTCTAGTTATCGTGGTTACTGTGTTGTTGATCTTTACTGCTTTCACACAATCCCATCCCTCATTCTCATTCGAATCTGGTGGTTATGGAGGTACGTTTGCTTGCAAAATAACTATAATAAAAGCTTACAATAAATATTTCATTAAAGTATCACAATATACTGCTTACCATTATAAACGCTAATTCAACATATTTAATATTGAACGTGAAGTTTATTCCAGGTTATGGTAGATTCTATCCAGGATACGGTGGATGGCACGGCGGTTTCTCGAATTTCCGGAGATCATTCGGAAATTTCTTCGGCAAATAAACAATACGAATACGGCATAATAAAAAAGTTCATGAATGTTTACAGATACCATCCAAACATTACCCTATATAATCATAATTGAATAATTCACGTCACCTACATTATTATCATTATCATTATCATCCTTATACACCATCATTATCGTGAACTAATTAATTACATATATTATGATTGTGTTATATCATTAGAAGACGATGTCTTAATGGATTTAACACTAAATGTTTAGTAATGTACTATGCTGATGTATAATATTTATCTGTAGTGGATAAACGTCTTGTGCAGTTATTTAGTCATGCATTTTTTACAGTAAGAAAATATGGTTATTCATTTACTTATCTATTCATTTGCTGTTTATTCCTTTTAGTGTCTACAGTACTCATCAATTTTTTGAGGCGTGCGGTATGAAAGAATTCTTTGATAAAATGTTCACAACACACTGAAGTTGAGATCAGCTGTCGAAATATCTATCTCATATTCCTGCTGTTACCACTCCTAAATCAGATGATAGCATTCTAAATACTGATGAAAGTTCGTTAATATCTTCACATTATTCTGATCGATACGAATGTAAACATACAAAAGTATTTCTACACAACAACATTAAAATAATGTTATATATATATATATATATATATATATATATATATATATATATATATATATATATATATATATATATATCGTATAAATAATTCTGAAAGACCATCTTTCGTCATAAAGTGAACTGATGAAACTGAATTAAGCAATAGTTATGAAATGCGATCAATCATCATCATCACTGATTAATGAATGCCCAAAAATTAAAATTTCTCACCAGACAACTTGCAGCATGCTTTTGCTCAACTGTTATTGTATTGCTGAACGAATCATTCTTACAATCACAACGCAGCGATAACCAACGCGACAATTGATAAACTGATAACGACAGCAGCTCCGCATACTTCACGTTTCATGCTGATAATTTATATCATACACAGATATGTATTATGTTCGTTTTGCTTGCGTTTCAATCTCTTCCCAGTAATTTATATCACAGATATGCATTATTTTACATTCGTTATCCGATAATATTATTACTCGTAATCTGATTTATTGTGTGTGCTCACTTGATGAGCGCATTCTTACGCTTAGATTCATACATAAGAATTTATGAAAAAATGCGGTTATATTTCGTTCGACTAATTCTTATTTACCAATAACGAATAAATAAAAGTTAATAAAGTACCTTTACAATCGAATAATTCCAAGAATTATGCCCTTCCCACAATCTCAACGCCATTTTGATTATCCTTATAGCATTCATAGATAATATGCGTTATAATACGAGTACACATTCAAAGTATGTGTACATACTCATGATTATTCCAATCTGTTCAAGTTTATTCGAATTGTTTAGCTGATCAAGTCGTTAGTGATCAGCACTAAGGTTTGCATGGGATCCCGAGATCCCTGGATTTGAGTCCTGATCTCGATCTCGGGATTCGAGTTTTGAAAATTCCCGGGACCTCGAGATTTGATAAAGTAGGTCAATTTGTATGAATTTTGACAGCATGCTCATCTTGAAGCAAGCCTTAACCATTCTCAGCTCATTCATATGCAGTCATCTTTGTTGATTGCCACCTATCATTGATGAATAGTCAAGGAAATAGATGGAAGTCAGTCGAATGGCATGATGAACTTGATGAACCTTTGCGTAACATTTCATTGAACATTCAACTGATTGTTCTGCTCTCCATTAGTTTATGTGACACTCATCTGGATGCATTTCCGTGCAGACAAATGGAAATAATCACATTTTTTAATGATAACCAAGGGCAACGAAATTCAATGGAATTCTGAGTTTTTTCCTTCCACACAATTTATTCGGCTTCAATATTCCATCTGTTAATTGAACTGCATGTTTTAAAGATTTTAAGTCTCTTTATTTCGCTATTTGGAATCGTTTTCGCTCGATCGAAATGTACACAAAATTTCACTGACAAGATCACTCATAGTGAGAATTCACTGTTGAAAGGAGTGAAATTGTTCCATTCAAAAGGATCTCAAGCTTGAATATCAAGTACATTTCAATGATTTCTGATCGAAATTACTAAATATGTAAGTGCTCGATGGTTTGATGAAAATCCATTGCGGATGTTTTTTTTGCTTTTTAGATAAGCTCTGAACTTTTAGTTTTTGCAGAATTCAAATGATTTAATTTATGCGATGTATATCTGTCGTGAAAAATCGAAATTTCCGAAATGCCAAAATTCAGCTGATTCTAACACGCGATCGTGAAAGAAAATGGACTTGAAGCATTGCAAATAGGTGTTTGAGTATCAAGAACTTCATATTCACATGCGAGTGAACTCTCATTAGCTTAGACCCGAGGTGACAAGATGCCTGACAATGAGCATAGAAAATGTAGTATACTTTGCGGCATGATCATCAGTATCATTATATGAAATATTAATTTGAATTTGAATAATTTGTTTCGTTGTATCTGTTGAATAATTTGTTAGACTAACTCCTTTCTGATTAATTATGAACATATTGGTTCAAAAAATGTGTTTAAACATGTCACGCCTCGATATTCCAAAAGTCGTAAAATCGATCCCGGGATTAAATCGCGATCCCGGGATTGAAAAAAATGCCGGGATTTTGCAAATCCTAATCAGCACTCTTAATTTATTCAAACGAACGAATCCGTTTTATCCATTTATTTTACACCTCAGCTTTCAGTATCGATCATGAAGACTGATGATGACAATGAAGCACAAGGAAAATTTAAATGCACTCTGAATCCATCTTCCATTGAGTGTTCCAAAACGATCGGAAGGTAATTGTTAGGTATTATTATCACCTTATTCCTACAAATAACAACTAATCCGTCTCCCTCGTCCTCAATAGATCATTCCCTCAAAAAATTCGTCTCACTTAAATACTCAATTCTTACACGCGTTGTGACAAGACGTTTAAACTGATACTCGAAATTGAATCGTATAAAGCATCACTTCCACTATGCAAGTCAGTATATTTATCATTAGAACATTGAAATAAATAAATTATGCACACAATCAACCATGAATGTGATATAACTGCTCTTTGAAGACACAATTATTGCATGAGGAGAAGGAGCATTATTTATCTAATGAATGGATCATTTAAGAGGATCATTCGGTTTAGTGAAACGTGCAACGTTAGCCTTGCACAGTCAACGAATAAACGTAGCGGTAAAAATATTGAGTGATTCTTATGTCAAACGTGAAAAAGAGGCTGTCGCAAATGAAGTTAGTAGAAGAGTTTACTCGATGATTTATTTTATCTTATCTGAGTTGCGATCTGGTTTAGATGTTAATCATAAGCAAGAAAATATACCGAACCGAACGAGTATCTGCTAAATATTGTTGAAGGGTCGGTTGTTTCTTGTTGAGCGGAAAAGAACAAGAGACAGATGAATGATAATGATAGTGATAAGAATAATGACAGCGATGACTTGAATTTATGGTCATGAACAGAGACGTTCACGAGAACTTGAGCGTTTATAAACTCATCACGAGTTATTTTGTAGTTTTGATTGGTAGTGACTGAACACTGACTGGATAAATCAAAGTGAAGGTTCACACTCAATTTCAGCTTCGAATATTACGTGATTTTGAACATATTAATATAGTCAAGCTATATGGTTGCTTCAAGAATGGGGACGCAGATCCAGGAATAGGAATCGTTCTTGAGCTGATGTCATGCTCATTGGAAGATCGTTAGTTGTCTTTACTTTCTGCACGAAACGACAATAACTGCTATCAGCAAATGTATATAATTTTACAACATATTTGCAGTTTTGTATACATTTTCGTACGTTCAATATAAATGCTCACAAGTTGTTGAATGGATGTTACAATGTTCAAAGGCTATTGCATATTTACATGATAACGCCACAGTTCATCGTGATCTAAAACCAGCCAAGTTAGTTTGCTTGTTTCTCAACTTCTGACCAAACGGCTTCAGCTGATCAAAAAATTTCGACGAATCCGAATGCACGAGTCTAGTTCTCTGAACAAAACCAATTATGAAAGAGAAACTTCAATTTCATAAGCCCATTTTCTTTTCAAGTTTGCTACTCAATCAGACGTTTCGCATACTAAAGGTTTCTGATTTCGGTACGGCACGTCTCATAGACCCCATAATGTCTTGCAGAGGAACCAGCTCTTATATGGCACCCGAGGTTAGTGTCGATCGTTCATATTAAGGTTGGGTCGGGGCGAAATCGGACTCGGGGTCTCCGAGGGCTGGGGATGGGGGACTCGAGACCTCATGAGTGTTATAGTTTCCGAGAACATGGGATAGCGTTGGAGGTCCCCAGAATAACAAAATGCTCAGAGGGCCCCCGAACCCAGCTCTTGGAATCTCTCGAATCTCGGCGTTGTCAATCCAGACGTAATCAGAGAAAACCCCGAGGGCAAAAGGTAGTTCTGGAACACCCGAATCTTGAGGGTTGATGATCCAACCCTAGTTCTTAGCATAAATTACTAATTAATTCCATTATAAAGCCCTGATCAATCCATTGACAAGTCTGTTAATACGATTAATATATATATATATATATATATATAAATGAAACAGAGGACATTCAAAATGCCCTGATAGAATGTATGCGACGTAACGAGAAATGAATCTATAAAAAAGAGCAATACTACCGAGAATTTCTATAAATTAACTCTATAAGACTGTCGATGAATCAAGATACTACAATTTTATGAAGTATTCTTAATGTAAACTTAAATCGGTCTTACTCTTTATTGCACATACCAATTTTATATACGGTACATTAAACGATTGAAAAATCATAGATTTACAAATGGTCTGTGAAGAATTTACGATGATGACAATAGCAAAATGGAGTGAATGACCGTATTGCAGATATGTTTTATGTTTTAAGGTGATCGTCGGCAGAGAATATGATATGCGTTGTAATGATATGAATGACCGTATTGCAGATATGTTTTATGTTTTAAGGTGATCCTCGGCAAAGAATATGATATGCGTTGTGATGTTTATAGCATTGGTATTATACTCAGTGAACTAATGACCAGACAACCACCACAAAACAGTCTTGGAGCGATTGAGCCACAAATTATTTTTCGAGTACGATTGTTGCTGTTTAACGATGTAGATAACGACGATATCTATTCTTAAGACAGTAATTAATAATGATCCTGAAATGAATGCAATTAACTGTGATCTAAGGCAAAACTAAATGATTACTCATCTTGAAGGTGCCACATGGCGCAAGACCTGATATTTCGAAAATCTGTTGCTCCGATGTATCAAAATTGATCGCTGGGTAAGCGTCGCTTTCTTTACTGCTCAACTGATTGTTATAATCATTTATATCGCCAATTACTATCGATGGCATCATTACTATAATTAAGATTACTAATATTGTTAGTGGTATCATTAACATTATTATCATTGCTACTATCATTACTGTTATTCTTTCATTATGCTTCAGTTATAAGTCATCCTAATAAACGCTCAAGAACAGTAACAGAAATCAATTTGGAAATTAGTAATACAAACCAATTTTCGTTTCATAGTATGTGTCAATGAACTAGTTAATCAAAGTACAATAATAAAGAGAACAAGAACCTGAGGTGAGCAACAGCACGCTATTTCGCTACGCGATAGTGCGCTACTTTCTTCAAGCAGCGGAAATCTGTAGCGATAACTTCCGCTAGAATAATCTTATAGCGGCATAAAGTAGCGATAACTTACGCTACTTTCTTTGGTTACCGCTTCAGCCAGCTACTTCTCCGCGAAAATTAGCGAACCACTTCCGCTAACCTTTCGTCTGCAAGCAAACACATATTTTTTTCCAACATTAGGGTATGTAAATAGACATAACACTGCACTACATTCGAACCTACTGAACTCGTACTCTTCCGAACGCTTAGAAGTTGAGTATTCAACCATACCTCAAATGCTTGTTATAACTGTACCACTAGCATTCTGTCTGAGATCACTAATTGTAAGCTATTTGGCTCATAGAATCAAAAACTCGAACTCAGTGTTTCAGGTGCTGGTCGAATGACCCTAGAAGTAGGCCGTTTGCCGCTGAGATATGCATAAGATTAGAACGGCTCCTCATGGTATGTACTTATCGTCACTCTTCTACTAATTATGTATTTTTCGACTGTTTAAAGACAAAGAGAGTGGATGAAATCGTTTCAAAATCTGAACTGAATTTCTAACTGTATTTTAGACGATTACTTCACAAAAAAATCAAAAGACGATCAAATTGCAAAAAGCGATAACTGAAATTTTTTCAGTTGAAAAGAAAGACTCCGAAGTCGTCGCATTTTATCATTGGTAAAGAAGAAAAAACTGTTCAGAAGAGGTTTGTTATTAATAACCAAGCAGTGATACTGACTGCATACTTAACTACTATTATTAAAATGTAATAGTACTTAATCAACAAAAATAAAAATTATAATAGGACAGAAAAATTTTCGAAGGATTCAAAACCAAAGCTAAATTATAGTGAATGCAAATTCAGTGAAGGATGAAAATTTCACGTATTCTTGCAATTTAGAGATAAACAATTAATTGATTAAATACTTCAATTTCATAAATTTCGATGAATTTCACTGTTTCAGTTCATTTGACGGTGTCGACCATATAGAGGTTTGTTTGTATTGGTTTCTTGACTGAATCAATGAAAGTTTTTAAGGTATCCATATCCATCCAATTTCATTATCAAGAAATGCACCGCTTTATTTCAACACAATTTCCTCTACAGACAATACGCAAAGTTGTTATCACATGAAGCTTCTCGTATTATTGATAACCATAAGATGGCAGTATTATGATAACAGCAATAATAATGATCCGCAATAACAACAAGAATCGATAGGAACATAAAAATTGTGCAATGAAGAGGAAACTAATGTAACTAGTTATTTGATGTGTTTAATAAAATTTTACAGAGAAATTATTTGCATCAAGGCGTATCTTGTGTGTATTGCAAGCAGATAATACGCGGTTTAAGATTTCGTTGTACAGCATGCGATAATATTGACTTCTGTCAACGCTGTTACAAAAGCAATAAGCATAGTCAACATATAAGTTTCCGTTTTGATTGTCCTTATCGAGTCCGTTATTCTTTTCATTTCAGTTCATTTAATTAGTATTCGTATAAATATTAAACATAAAAGGAAATTGAATGGACGGCGTATATTAATAGCAAGAGCATTAGCAATTGGGTAAAGGTCGAGTACATAGAATATTAATCTAGAAATGGTTGAACAAAAAAGAGGTTGACGACTGCTGAAAATGAGATGGCGAGATCAAATCTCAGGACGAACAGGAATGGATGCAATTCGTCATAATAATATTGGAGGTGTTTATTGATGCACTGAGTAAGTAATCGAATGATGAGTTTTAGGATGAACCACGTTTCACACCAGAACAAATACTTACCATGCAACAATGGACGATTGTTTTAGAGAATGGTCGCAGACTGAAGCTCGAATACGCGATGGTTGGCTGCATTTGTCGTTGATTTTAGTCATCATTAACAGGCATTCAAGCCATGTCATTTAAACATTTCAATAACATCTTTTTCATCCCAAAAACCGTCCTCATAACTGTATTATATTCTGAATCGTTTTCGATCAACGCGCAGCAAAATATCATTACGTGAAGAAACATTTATATAAATTGATTATTTCGTAACAAACATTCTTATCATCATATGAAACAATGTTATAATAATACATATTCAACTGTGAACAAAACAATAAATATCAACAATCTTGTAATATATATTAAGCTATAAATATTTTGTAAAATTATCACATACATGATTAATGTGAATGAAAACTTCTTCAACGAATGAATAAGTGAATGTTGCTTTAACACGATCACATTTAGGGTAAACGACCAAAATACTTCCTGCTCAGTTTCATCAATCGGAAACATTTACTCGAAAGTTTTCAAGCCGATCCTAATGTAGAGCAATTGTTAGAAGGTACACAAACATTATCTCTTCTTTCATGAACCAACAGGTAGATGAATGGCTGAGTGAATGTCGTTCAAGTTTATAATATTTCTGAATACCCGTTGTCATTGACTGCTGTCATAATTTAATAGGTTCCAAATTTTCAAAAGAACTTCGACGAATCTGAATATTTCATTCCGCCTGAAAATCAATAGACCATAATTTTTCCTCTCAAAGTTTAGCAATTTTGAATGTTTTGTCTTTTGAAGCAAATTGCAAACCAGTTCATAATCACTTAGTCCCTCTGAGAACATCTTTCCGCTAGCTTTTGCAGTTAAAGTACTTCAACACAGAAATATTGATAATAATTTTAAAAATAATCGTTATAAGACTGAAAATAATCGTTATCAAAATGAATAAAATAAAAGTTTTAGATGATCATTTCGGTGCGTATTATTCAAAAAAGCGAGAAACACTAGATGTTGTAATGCGTGATATGAAAAGTGCGCCCAACTCGATCAGTTTCATTCTTCAAGCACTCGACTATAACGATACAGTTATTGTGTCAGCAGGTGAATTGCATATTTCATGGGCACTTATCTTATCCTTCTGTATCCTATCTTATCTTACCATGTCGAATTCATTCATCATGATTTATTTCTTTTATATAACAACATTCATTCATTTATACACAGTAAACGCACAATCGATATTGCCTGCATCATCAACGGTTTCTGAATACCGATTCTGTCATTATGAACTTTGCTTCGAAACTTGATTATCTTCTTGACTGCTAAGTTAATTAAATTATTTCGATTGATCAATACTGGTATAACTCAAATATATATGTACATTCGCATCGCTCAGAGCAGTGGTTCCCAATCCTTCTTCTTACCAACACCCCTTGAAAAATGTTGAGATGTGCTAATAACCCCCACAACAATAGTTAAAATGGCCGTGGGAGTACGAGAACTCCCGTGAAGAAACCTGATTTAGAAAGAAAAAAATCTTAGTTATTAGCATTTGAGTGGACATTTAATTCAAACTAGATTCACAATTCATGCACGGAACAAGTACGATTAACGTTTATTAGTATCATTAATAGTATATCGCAGATTATTCATTGTTATTTACTTCTATCGTTATCATCATTATCGTTATTATTATTGTTTTTGTTATTATTATTGCTATTATTATTACTACTACTACTATTTCTGTTATTAGTATCGTTATTATTCTTGATATCATCTCTTGTTATTTTACTCATTTATTCTAGAAGAACATATCGAACAAATTATCGAAGCCATCCTTAAAACAATAATATTTCTCTCAATAACTGAAGATTTCCGAAAAGTGAAGGTAATTTGGTTTTATTTTCATTCTCTTGTCCACCTTTAATAATTTTATCACCTCATCATAAACAACATTACTATCTTTTCTAAAATACTTTAAGAAAGTGAATATACTTTAAAAAATCACTTATGAACTATCAAAAGTCATACTGTTACTAGTATTATTAATTTTATTACAGCGTTTGATATTTTACTCGAACAGTCCACCACGTCTCAAAACTATCAGACGAACCATCGAGTCGGTATTATTCTCGGACGAAAGAAGCTCATAAAGTTTTGGTTTTTGATCGTTCGTTTATTCTATCCCTATAAAGCAATCTATTCTTAACACGACACTTATTATTTACGATCTCATTTGTATCTATTAATTCACAGAATACAGGTTGTAAAATAGTAATAACAATAATGATAATAATAACGTTACTAATTACTAATATGCTCCTATATATTTGTAAGATATTTTAATATTTCGTCACATTGATAAAGTTTGATCAGCTTATTGCTTCTGTTATGCCATATATAACGTGCCGGTAAAAATACTACACTTCTGTTACATATTATCACGATACGCTGATAATAATAATAATAATAACAGAATTCAATACGCTAATATCATACTGATAAAACAAATGATAACGACAATAATAAAATCAGGTGATTAGAACTATCAAGTGAAATGCAGTTAGGAATCTGATAACAGCAGTTATCGGAGTGATCTGGTTGAATAATCGAGCAAGCAACGTATGTGGTAAGCCATGTCGCATGAAAATACATATGAGAATGTGCGTGTAGTAATGATAAAGAGAGCATTTATAAACAATTCAGCATTTAAAAGAATTCATTCTATCAAAATATTCAGAGTTCAATTGCAGCGTTGATAAATTCAGTGAAACGTAATCTATTCACTCATTTATTCATTCACCTCTTCCAAAATGAAGTATCTTCCGCATCGCTGCTGGTCCTAACCAGTGGCCGTTAAGTCCAACTGTCCAATACATGAACGGTAAAATGTATCGTTTGAGGAGATAAGCCGTATAAAGCGGTCTTCCTTGATCATACGGCAGCGTTTCTAATGGATGGTCGGGGGTGAATTCAGCCAGAACGACACGATTGAAGGAAACAATCAGTGGGCATGATGAGTAACAGTTATACTGAAAATACTCATTCATTTTGAGCCGTAATTAAGTCACTTCACATCTGCGTTAATTCAGAGAACAAATTAATGTACAGTTAAAATAAAGAAGAAATAAAAGACGAATAGAAAAAATGTTTGAAAGATACGTACACGGCCTGTCAGTGGTTTTCCATTCAGAAATGCTGGAATGTTCGTGTCCAAAGCTCTTAATTGGGAAACTGAAAGCAAGAAAGTGTAAAAATTAGCAAGCATAATAAATAAGTTCATTGAGTCGAATCAATCAAATGCTCTTGGATGGCAAGTTGCATGACCCAGGTCAATTCATCTCTGCGAAATGATGCGGCATTCGTAACTACTCCTCATCTTATATTTACTAAAACCAAAAAAACGAACAGTAATAAAACTGATCAATGTATAAATTCGGATGAATGAAGGTCTTTGAACAGACATTACCACGTAAATGAGAGTCTGAACGCATGAGTTGCTTATCACTAGTAAAATAAATGATCGGTTAAATAATGAATCCAAATAAAAGCAAAAACAAAACGCTCACAAGCAGCAGCCGCAGTTTTCTTATTCGGTGTGCCCAAACAATCACCAATACCGAAAATATTCGCAAATTTCGTCGATTGTAAAGTTGCCGCATCGGCTGCCAGCCAACCATTTTCGTTTAAAATTTGTGCACATTCTCGAATCGGTTTCACCGGAGAACATGGTGGTACAACGTGCAAAAAATCATACTAAAAATCTTTCGTTTATCCCAATCATCCTCTTTGTTTGCATCTTTCATATGATTTGAATCACTTTCATACTCTATAGGATAAAATTGAAACGATATTCTTTTCTGAATTAGGCACCAGATCAGAAGTTAGGTTTATCTTACCTACGCATAACATTCATAGCTCTTATTACTATAACAAATAAAAACAAATGAACAAATGATTGGAAGAATGAAATAGTTCACTTTTTGAACAGCCGTTGCACCAGTTGGTTTGGCTTTATCATCGAGTAAATCAAAAACAGCTTCTTTCTTAATTACATTGACTTTCTTTAGACTACGTCTTAAATGTAGGTCAATTCGTTTTTGTTTAATAATTTCATTCAGTGGTTTCGCATATTTTGGTACATCGAACACATCTGGCAAATATGTGTTGTAGAAAAGATTTATGTCATCGCGAACACCACGCTGAAATTATGTTATTATCATCAGTATTGCTATCCTTATTGAGATAGATGTTGCTTGAAAAGGGGAAAAGCAATAAAAGAGCAATATCTTATAATTCTGTTACGCTTTAGTAGTGGGATGATTCAATAGTATTTCTTACAAGGCCCAAAATGAAAAAATTGAGCATGCAGGCGGCGAAATCAGTTAGGAAAAGGGAAAAATCGCAAGGAGAAAAAATTATGAAAGTGGATTAAAAAGAAAAAATATATATAAATAAATACTATAGATTTATTCATACATATATTTTTTCTTTTTATAACATAATATAATATATTGACCTTCTTAAAGATTTCATCAGCTAAATAACAAATCTTTTGACCGGCACCTGAGCACTTAACTGGCGTATTGGGCATTGTAAAAACAGCATTACCCTTTTCGAAGGTTTGCAATTCGTTGAAAGTTTTTACAGCAAGGTTTGGTTCATAAATACTGCATATTCGTGGTAGCTTCAACGCTTCTGTTAAGCCTTCTACCTGCAGAATGTATTCATTTGTTTTGCACTGACAATGAGAAATGCTCTAAACTGAACTAGATTTGAACACGAATGGTGTGCAAATGTGTGGATAGAACTCTTACGAGTTATCTAAATGTAAATAAATCTTCAATATTCCCATCAAAAAGGATTCATGTCTTACATAATGCAAAGATGTCTTGAGTTTTAGACATGCGAATAAAATTTGTATTTTTAGGGTTTAAAATCTTCAGTTATTGTTTTTCAGTTGGCCACTAATCCAAAGAAATAGCAATTGATAAAATCACAGAGTGCAATAAATGAAATTGAATCGCATTAACATGCTATCATACCATATCAAATCGAGTCTCCAACCCTAATGCAACAATAAGTAAGTCGTATCTGATTTCTGAACCATCACTGTAATCATTCACTCGAATAATCACTCACAATCTCGATTAATTAATGTTTGAGTAATTGAAATCAATTACAATGATCTATTTTAGGTTTCGAGTGATCACTAAAGGCTCGTTTTGATCTGTTCACAGTACCTATAGGATACTGATCTATTCGCTGCGTTCATGCTATAGCTCGGTTTCACTATTTTCCTTAAATTCATCACAGTTTGATGCGTTTCAACTGGATGTGAATATTAGGTGACGTTCGGATAAATGACAACCCGCCGAGGTCTTGTCACCCATAGTTTAGCAATTTGATATCAAACGATCCTCACAATCAGTAAATTGAACCATTCTAAATGATCATCAATTTTTGAAGTTTGAAATCAAAAAATAGAAATTTTAAAAAATAATTTTGATTCCTCTCTTCATTCAAAAAGTCTTCACTCACTCTAGTATTACAGCATTGTTTTTCGGTTGTAGCTCGGCTACACGCTTCTTTATCCAAACATTTTCCTTATGCAAAACACTCGCCATTGGCTTCACACAATCACTCAGTTTTTTCAGTCCACCACCGATCAACGTGAAGCCAGGTTGGTAATAATGTTGCTAGAACAATACACATCATCATTGTTGTTTTTCATACAGCTAACATACTAACATTATTGATATGAAGAATGCGTTAGAAATGATGCTTTGAACAACCAAAATGAAAAAACAAATGAATGAGTGAATAAGTATTAAGCTTTCATGATATAAATCCTTCCGTGTTCAATATTAATCTATCCGTTTGTTCATCCACCGATTCATCATTTATCTATCTGCTCTTTGTGGATAGCAATAATATGATTACGGTTATGGTAATTATATCTAATTAAACAGAAACATTCATTAATTAGGTGAATTCATTCAATTGAATGCTGTGTTCTCGTTCGTCACACGGCAATTTTCGTTTTCTGTCGAATACGTATCATCGTGATCGTACTTTCATGAGATATGTAACGTATCAGAATAAAGCATAATTGTTTGCAAATTGGCAGTAATATTGTTGAGGACTGATGATGATGATAGTAGTCGTAATGAGGGGTAATCCTGTTTGAGGATGAACGCAAGGGAAATGTTGTTGAAGCGTTGCCGAAAGAGGAACCATTAGATGGAACTTGTGCAGATTCACCGTTGGATTTATCCGTGAAAGATTCCGTAACGCCACGATCCGATGTTCTATCGCCAGCTTCAGCTAGTCATTGTTCAGCTCAGGATGATCCGGAACCACCGTGGTCAGCCGCAAACCTTATAGGTAACGACCATTGATTAAGAGAGTTTTCTTCGAAAACCTCCAAAGTCTTGTGATAATTCTAGTTTGCAGTGCAGTGCCTCTTTTCGGCAATTGGTGATTGTGTGAAAATCTGCTTTTCAATCAATTGATCCATGCAAAATGTTCATCAGAATCAAAATTAGATAGTCTTTCATCGTGTGGTGGTTCGTAAGAAGATATTCTGATCGTCATGGAGTATTGAACACGAATTTAGTGTCAGCTAATTTCAGGGTTCGTTCAGAAAGGCAGTGAAAGTATCCGTGAAGCGCTTTTGCAAGCTGCAAAGGGGCGTCCGGTGACGCCAGCTGGCGATTCGACCTCGCATTCAGAAGGTGGTGGCGATACAGCTTCTGAAGCTGGTACCACAGCTGACAGTCCGATAACGTCATCCTCTTCAGGAATTTGGCCCAGTAACATCTATCTATCGCAATATTCTATGCTTGGTACGAATGGTTTGGCTGGACTTCAAAAAGTTCTTGAGGTGAGCATTTTGAGTGATCGGAAATAATGATACTTGTGCATTTCTAAGCGAATAGCTCTATATGATTGTCATGAAGTTTTACGTCGAAGTTATGCTCATGTTTCAATCGTACGCTGCCAATTTCGAACTGGTTTAGAGAAGATGAACAGGAATTTAAAGTTTCAGCAAGGAGATGATATCGACGAGAATGCATCGGATATATCGAGCAGTGAGAAACGTGAACGTCAAAGCTGGAAACTGCATCGTACTGAAGAAGAAGGTCTCTATGCATGCGATCAGTGCGACAAAATGTTCGGCAAACAAAGCTCGCTCGCAAGGCACAAATATGAACATTCTGGTCGGTCAAAATTGAACTTACTTCTACGGCCATAACTCACGAAATGTGTCTTTGCGACTTTAAAAAGCGCATCTCATCTACCTAAAAGATAATCTTGAGAGTGGTATTCTAATTAGATTCCATCCGCTGTTGAAGTCATTTGAACTACTCAGAATATTCTTCTTGTCATCTTTGCCGCCAAACTGGATCACTTTCTTTTTGTAATGAGATTTGCATAATCCAATTCGCCTTAATATACCTTAAAAGTATTGTTTTCGCAAATTGTGGGTTTGTATTAATCGTTTGAGGTGATTGCATGAATGAGGTAGCTGATCCATATGTCCATATGAGAAAAGGTCAATGAACATAGGTTTTATTGCTGATTAAAAAAGAAGAAAAGGAACGGCAAAGGGAAGGTTAAGATGCTTGAGAGGGTGGTGGGGGGTGCTTAGAAGGGAACAGCCGGTGACCTTAAAGAAGCTGTTGAGTTAAAGGTATGATTTGCTGTGTATGATAGGCTCTCATAAGATGTTAATATCTGCTGTTTGATGTTAGCGCAAATCCCAAATGAGCATCACAAACAAATAGAGTTGAGTAACCTCTTCACACCCGTCTTTATCAAGGTGCGTATCTGAAGAGGTACCGTGAATATGCAATGAACACGATCTTATCTGTTGTGCGGCACCACCCAAAGGGTCAATAGCCAAAGTCATATCCACAGCAAGCAGCAGATGTATACGCGCTTTTGTATCCTCAAATGAATCCAGTCGAGCGAACAAACGAACGTTTAATAATGATTGATGATTAATCAACGTTCTATTCTCTTTTTGTTATTTCCTCTCTATCATCTTCATACTGTTTCGGTCTAATATCCTGTCGTATCGTATCTTATTTATGATGATTATGGTTATTAAGGTTCTTATGAGAATTACTTGTGCTCATCACAAGATATTCGCACATTCTTCATTAGATTAAATAACGCTCATTTATTGGGAGATATCCTAATTGATATACTATTTTTGATCTCTATACTGAAAGTGATATCTTTTGATATGAACTCCTTGAACTGTGTGATTGATGCTAATGATGAAGAGAAATTTCAAATTATGGAAAAAATGCATTCAGTTAGACTGTGATTAAAAACTTTATTCATTTGCAATTTAGGCCAAGAAGATAGTAATGAATTTAATGACTGTTTGCTGAATTCGATTATTCTTTTTAAAAATATTTGATTTTCAGGCCAACGACCGTATAAATGTGATGTTTGCGATAAGGCTTTCAAGCATAAACACCATTTAACCGAGCATAAACGTTTACATTCTGGTGAAAAACCATTCCAGGTTTGATGTTGTTCTTCATTTTGATCAGTCATTTTTTTCGAAAGCATATCGTTATTGAATGATTTTTATCAGTGCTTATTTTTACAAATTCCACAGTTTGCACATATTGGAATACTCGAATTATGTGTTCATGTACGCAGTCCGCTAGGATAATGAAAAACGGAGTGAATTTGCTTTCATGAAAATTTTGGTTTTCTAAATTCAATTCAGTTTCAGTGCGACAAATGTTTGAAAAGGTTCAGCCATTCGGGAAGCTATTCACAGCATATGAATCACCGATATTCATACTGCAAACCATACAGAGAGTAATAGCAGACAGCCAGTTCAACCCCATTCCTTATTGTTCAAGTCTCTTCGCTTTATTCGTTCCACTCAACTTTGTTATTTTAATTGTTGATCAGAATATATTATTCTGAATTGTTTTATATGTAATTTGGTCGAATCTTTGATTTGTTTAATTGCCAAAATTTGCCATTTTCAGTATATATTCAATTGAAATCCATTGCGTCCATCGTCTTGCCAATGTTGTACAGCTGTTTTTTGTTCGATCTTAATTTATACATTTCCTATTTTCTCATTCAGTTATTCTGTTCATTTGTTAGTTGTTTTCTTCCATTATCCATTGTCACTCAATTATTCATTGTCTTCCTTCGTTAAAATGCCAACTAATAGTGAAAGTGTTTTCTTGAATTTCTTATCATCATTGATATGTTGCCGTTTGAAACACTTTTTTAAAACTCATTTTTCTAATTTATGAGTCTTCCAGAGTTGAGTCTTTGCTCCATTGAACAGTTTCATTCGGTTACTCTGATTGTTTCGTGCAAAATTTTCGCTTCCTCTCGAACAATTCGCTTTTAATCTCATTCGACTGTAGCATTCGTTGTTATCATTGCTTCTCAATTATTGCATTTCCTTGACATCGTTCTATGTTCCATCATTTTAAAGTTCCTCGTTGCTTAGATCTCTACACCGGTGCTTCCGTGCTTGTTTTTCAACTATATTACTGCGCAGTAACTACCTCAGTCAGTTGGACTTGGAACGATCCTCTTAAAGATTACTTCATCACATGAAATCATAAATCTGAATTTTCTTCGAACGTTTCTAATCAATACTGATGTTTATTAACTTGTGAACACCTTAATTTTCGCATGAATACATCGTAAAATTCTCGTAGGTATTATGAAATGTTCTAAAGAGTTTTTGAAGGGGAAAAGTCGCATCTTGAAGGACTTCGAAACTTCATAGTAGCGGAATGAGTTGTAAGTGAAGTTTTTGAATGTAAAAAGTGGAATTATTTCATGAAAACGGTCAGCTACGCAGTAAGTTAAACATTTCATCGATGAATTAATTGCATGAATAAATGTGTTGCACTGCAAATTGTGATTGATCACTTGTTGTGTTCTGTGTCATTTAATGAATGCTTTCCAAATGTATTTTTTAAAATAACATGTGCGATATTCCTACTTCATTTGAACTGTAAATGGTAATGATGATGAGTTTAGGGTGCATTTGCTTTTCTCTTATTCCAACTAGTCTTCCAAAATGTTACAACATCACATAGCGTTATCTCTTATCAACGTTATCTTGTATCATTTCTATCCACAGATCAAGTCATGAACGTGAAATTCCTTCGTTCATATATTATTTCAGATTTGTTCTTCTTTATTTGGGATTTAGTCTATTCGTATGGTTTGATATGATATAGCAAAAGCATGAAATATGTGCAATCTTTATTGTTATTTATTTATTTGATAAGTTGATGTTTTCTGTTCATTTTTTGACTGATTCAATATTTGTCATCATTGCGTATTCGATTCGCTGCAGTTTAATAAACTTTCTAAATTAATTGATACAGTAGATTAATCATCAGTGATAAAGGTGACACATTCTGATAGATATATGTCGTTTGATGGGTCCAACTTCGAATAACACACAGAAAATGCATTTGTGAACGGGAACAGCTTGCTGTTTGATACGTACGTGATAGTAGTATTGGTAATGGTGACGTGAACATGGTGATAACAACGACAGTACCAACAATAGCAAAAATGGTGACAGTGATAACTATATTAAAGTCAAAAATAATTGGGGTAATCATAACAAAGATGCGTTTGTGATACTGTCGAAAGGTGGAGCGATGGAGCATTAAGATTTGGATGGAGGATTGCTTCATAAGAGTGGAACGAGATGGATTTGTTCATTGTTTATTGTTTATTGACGATGCTATATGAGGATAATCTGATGTACGTGAATGATGGTGCAATAAATAAAGTGTCAAAAGGTAATCGATCTTAAACGATAATGTTGATAAAAATAGAGCAGATGCAGATTATACAATAGTCGAAGAATGAGCTGGTGAACAAAATGATGGAGAAGAGAAGCAGGTTATGTTATATAAATAAATGAATACGATATACATAAAT
The DNA here is from genome assembly GCA_035041965.1 of Anisakis pegreffii. NCBI lineage: Eukaryota > Metazoa > Nematoda > Chromadorea > Rhabditida > Anisakidae > Anisakis > Anisakis pegreffii. The sequence goes on from JAPYMA010001077.1 coordinate 40,210, forward strand.
GGATATAACTATCAACGTATACCATATTATGTTGAATTTAGAAGCCTTTGCTGAATACAAAATTCCTGAGTATAGTGAAACACATCGAAGAGTTCTCCTGAGTAATAATCCTAATTTTAGTAAGATGAATTTATCTACCCTATTGCCAAAAAATCTGGTCTAGCCTTAGCAGAGGGTCGGTTTTCCACTGGACGGCATATAGCTGCAAAATTCCATATTCGAGGAATATAAAAGATCTTTTAAACAAACGTAACAGACTCAATCCCGCACTAAAATTATATCATTGGTCACAAATGCAATGTGCTACCTGAATGTTTACGTGGAATGAAATAAACATAAAGAATGAATTTTGAGAGAAGAATAATATGAAGCGATTTGATAAATGATGACACTGTGAGGGGAACGATAGGATGGTAAGAAAGAATTTGGACAGTAGAAAGGTTGATTGAAATGAGCATCGAGGTTCGGTGAAACGGATAGACAGGCACTTTCTTTGTTTATTATTTCAATTATTCATTTATTCGAATATTTTGAATACAATATAATAGCAGTCATTTAAATACGTACGTACCATTTTGTTTGTTTGTTCTTTCAATAAGATACGCACAAACCGAACACATTCAACCTTACAGCTGTTCTTCACTATCATTATTTATCCTCTTATTGCTGATTCTTTTGCAAATCAGTTTATACATTACAATATTTTACATTGCATCACATTTTTCACCTGTCTTCTACGAAATCGTTCAGTCATTCGCTGTGCGTTTTAATATCTTTTTTTGAACGAACGCAAATATCAGTCGCAATATACATTTGCATTTGCATATGGGTGGACGTGTCTTATTGAATGCTGAACTTGAGTGAAGGGATTCAGCTTATCAATGTAGGAAAGCAGTGGTAAGTATACGAAGTAAATTCGGGGTAGTGATTGGTGACTTGGCTGCGAAAAGATATGAACTGAAGTTAGTGGGACAGAATCAGATTTGAGTGGAAGTTCGTCTGGTTTCGAAAAGTCGAAACATGCTTGGTTAACCATTTATACTAAACACTCGTCTTCATGTGTTCATTGGTTTTGATCTTCTGTCGTGCAAATTGCAAAAATTAGTGATTAAAGTTTTCACCGATGTTCACTAATCAATAGCGTTATCGTAACGCAAATATGACCCGAAGAGATTTTGTGATAACAAATAATGATTTCTTATTGTTAGATTATGAGGTATACCTGAATACAATTCAGTACCAACACACACCCTCTCAACAAATATTCTAACTGCAAAACGCAACGTTCCCGAGATCGGTGAAGTGTGCCAAATCCCCTCCAAATAATCAACCGTCTCTATAAGTAAATATATATGCATATTGTTATCACCGTATTGTCCTCAGTAGCAAACAATACTGCTGTTAATGTTTATGCAAGCAGTCCATAAAATTCGAAGAAATTTGCATGTGAAGGGAACGGGAGCTGAACGATGATGCGAAAGTGATTATAAATTAAACGAGAATGTGCGTCCATTCACTCATCCATTCATTCGAGTATACTTTGTTTGTACAATGCATTAAGATACTCGATGTGGCGTGGTAAGGCATGACACGACATGGATGACAAAGGTATTAATAGAATTTGATGAAGATAATGAAGAAATTAATAAGAATGAATGGGTATTGATGTAATAGTTAATGCTGATGTTATTATTGTTATTGCTGCTGTGATGATAATCTAAGATGTGTGGCTTCGCACTCATAGGGAGTGTTGAGTTTTAGGATGTAAAATAAGGATAATGAACGAGGATGACAGAATAGAATACGGAATGCAAGAAGTATCTATTGGTTGTAGTGTTTTGGCTCTGCTAATGAGGCACCATTCTTATCGTAACTCATCCCATTTATGCTGCTGGACGAGAGAAGTAATAGTCATTTGCGATCGTAATCGCGACCTTGGCATATGGTCAATAAAATTAGCATACCGAGCGCTTTTGCTCTTTATAGCAATCAGTTAGTGTGCCACCAACAAAATCCGTCATCAGTCAAGCCAGCAATGAACCTCTCAAGCAATGAGCTGCTGCATCCTTAATCCACCTATGCAAGACGAACATCTTTTGAGGGAACTGCCAATTGTTCGCGTCAATACGTTTGTGGCGCTGAATAGAAAAGATGAGAATTTTGTTGAAGGCACATTCTCAGTGCACACACCGATAGATTAAAACTGAAATTTATATGTTCAAAAGCGTCAGCTTGACAGCATTAAGTTCGAGATATTCCATGGTTTTTCTTTTCCGTTCCGATGCAGTCTCAACTAATCACAAATCAATTTTCCGTAAATCAGATGATTTACTAAAGCTGTGCAATCTGCACAAATCCTCCAGATAATCAATCCATTCAAGAATGCAGTAGTTTTAGAATGGTATCAAAATGTTCATAACGTTTCTCAGATAATCTTTCATCGTAAATGACCTCAATAACGATGGGTATCTAATGAATGGTTTACGTCGTGGAATGATGAGGAGATCTTGTTTGTAAATAAACTATATCGTGCAGATATAATACTTAGGATTAGTGGATGTTATAGGATAATCGCATTCGATCAAATCGTTGATCTATCGAGAAGCAATGCAAAACCCGCGTGTACCGGGACAGCTGGACAAGATTATCGATGAAACACAACACGTTACATTAACACTCATCAATTCATAGCAACACTCATTTTATCACATATTGCCAAAGGTCCTTTTGAGGGAGCAATTTCAATGTGTTCGGTTCAGTGAAAGGTTCTTGAAGAAACACGAACTCAGCGTTCAATAAAAAATAAGCCTTTCTTCAATTTTATTGATCCAATAGTAAGACAGTCTGGAAATGATCCCACCAAGCTACTGATGTACGGGAGGAAATAGTGCAAATTTCTCACTGAGAACAGGAGAGACATAATTATTTCAATAAGTATTTGAATTACAGATCGCAAGATCTCTGAAATTGAAATAAATTTTGATATATACACTGTCTAGTGCGTACATATTTGTGGCAGTTCTCAATATATGTATGAAATTTCGAACTTTTGAATGGTCTCAACGAAACTGCTTTAGTTATTGAAAAGATGCAACGATCAGGAGACAAGATGCATGTGATGCATCAAACAATTACTTATGCATACAAGACACTGAATTTGTATGCGTGTAATTCCATTAATAATGAATATTCATAAGCATTGGTCAGCTGTGCCAATCACATTCTATAATGAATCACCAATGTTCCTGAGTTCAAAATCGCCCAGAAATATATGCTTGATAGGTGTGAAGATGTATGTGAACGTATGTGAAATTATCACTAAGGCAAGGTGTCCGCAATACCGAACTCCAGATTAGATTAAATCATAGCAGAGTATTCGGTATTCACAGATTGAGTATGGGCATCAGATTTCCGTCAAAGATTCATCGAAAACTGTGTTCAAGCGACTCCTACCCATAAATCTTCTAAGCAACATTAAATTTTTGCATTATGCTTGCATTTCCATTTAAGAATTACAAAGTGACAGATATAAAAGTCTCTTCATCTTGAGGAAGAGTCTCTTGTGTGAATCACGACTTTCCATGGAAGTGAACGATCGTATTGACGAATGACCTTTAAATCAGTGGTTCTCTCACTCGGGAGTTCCATTGCACTCTTCGATGATCTGGCAGATCCTCATTACCTATCTCTCCACTGCAAGAATTCACTATTGCCGCATGTGCAATATTTTGCCGATAAATTTTTCAGAAATTGAATTAGGGCAGTGGGTGATAAAGATATCGAATTTCTTGTTCATTTGTGGGGTTCAGTGAACCAAACTGAGGCAAGCTTGATAAGGAAGGTGCAGATTTTAGAGAGTTGCAGGTTCATCCAGCCCTGATTTTTGTCCAGTGATTCAAAAACAATGGTCATCGAAGTACTTGGAGAACCACAGAGAATCTCGTTCAGTATTTTGTAGTTATAGGTTGTTTTGTTCACTTTCTTATTCTTCAGTTAGCGATGCTATCAATCGCACCGTTATTATAGTATTTGCATGCTTTCATTATTACATTATGGAGATTCCGCGTGACTAAACGTGACATATTATTTGTATTCTTTCGGACTGTCGATGTTTTTCATTCCCGAATTTGTGTTTTATCGTGATAATTATCTTTGTTTATGATGTCTTAAGGAGTGTGGAATAATCAATGAATGTTCAGACGACGTCCTTCAATTTCATTGGCTTTCCAATGTAAAAATTGAAGCGTCGCAGGAATAAACAAGCTGCGAAATTCTGTTGCATGACACAATTCTTTTCTCGTGTTGAAATACGCGCTCAATTTATTTTTTTCTGAAAGTTATCCCAGTTCTCTTTCAGTCTGAAAGATCAATACTATGTTACAGTATCGATAAGATCTGTAAGGATCAGTAAGATTTCAGCATCCTTTTAGTCGAATTCAGCTTCAACACGTACATTATTACTTTGATTATTAAAACTTGCTGGCTATGAAGCCGACGCTCACAAAAATCGATGTAAATAATCAGAGTGTGCATGATTGCTGTGTATTTCGTGATTGACATACAAGCGGTAGCATCACTTTGCGATCGGACATCATCAAAAATAGCAAACAACAAATATTGTCAATAAACATCCATCATAAATGTACAAGGTTTGGCATCACATGAGAATCAATTCGAGCTGTAGCTGGCAGAACTGCTCAACAACATCGTTCAACTGCTAATCATACCTTTCGAAAGTATACGTACTTATCCGAAAAATTTTTAACACTTACGATTAATTATCCCATTGCAATATCAAGATCCATTCCTCTGGTACTACCTTAACTGTTTCATCGAGCAGTTCAGCCATAAAATAGCAAAAATATAGAGGCATACATGAAAAGATAAAAATAAACCACAAAATAAAAAACTACACATTTATTAGAGAATTGAAAAAATAGACTGACGAACAATCGCGTTAACTCGTAGGTCGCTTTCATTCATCTTTCATCCAGCATTGTTCTTGAACAATGAAATCGCTTCAATCACGACTGACTAATCGAAATCCTTTCGTGATTTAAGTGCGACTAAGGAAGCTTATGATAGCATCGTGGACATGGTACAGTCAAGTGATAATTTCCGATTCTGGTTTTGAGGAGAGTGTTGCGATCAGAAACAACAGCTGGAAATGATCATTTTGGAATGTATCAATAAGAAGCGTGCACTACTTGATGAGTAAGCTTGAACTTCATATGTACGGCAAAACTGGCCCATCTACGAGCGATTCTCAATTCTGAGTTGATGCCGCATCCATTTCTATACAGCACATTTAAAATTTTAAGTGAAAACAGATCTTGAATCGATTAATAACAATAAGATGAAAAGTTTCATGCAAAAGAGCTGACACAAACACAAGCACTGCAAAAACTATTCACGCTTGCAATATCAGTTCTCTGAAACGTTCTCACATACAAATGGTTATCATAAATTGAGAATATATAAGAATAAAGCTTATTATTCACATGTTTCAGATCAAGCGAACACATACGTAAAATGGTCACTCCAATGGCTAATAAGGGATTCGCGACACCGATTAGGTTATACCGATCAAGTCGTGTTCTAGTGTTTATACAGGAGAAACGAAGATTCTTTCTCGCTGAGTTGAAGTTCTGACCCGATGAGTGGAAAAAGAAATTGAAAACGTTTCATTAATGTAATATTTGCTCCAGAAGTGTTCTCTGCACATCCAAAGTTAAACTTTCAAGTAATAACAAAAATCCAATGCTAACTGCAATAATAAATAGGGATTGATGTCATGAAGTGATGAAATAATATTATTTACAAATATCAATAAGAGTCTGATTAACACATGTTTGACAAACAACTTTACAGCACCACTGAAACTTGCAACGACATTTAGTTTCTGTTTCCTTTCGATAGGTGTTATATCCTCGACCACAACATAAAATATCGCAACTATCCGCACCCATTGAACCACGCCTGAAATTCATTCTTTTTTTGAAGACATCTCACGTCAATGTCAAAGTGATGAAGCAGAATTCATTGAGACTTCGTTTGTAATTCACTTTCAGCTTCAAAACATCAATGTTCACAATTCTCAGTGAGCAAGAAGTATCAGGTCCAAGTAGGCTGAACATTTGCTTCGTTATTGAAAAAGTTTTACAAAAGCATTAGGCAGAATAGCAAATGTAATGGCATTCTGAATGTAATCAAGGAGCTATACCGGCACATTCGTCCGGTCGTTCCTAGAGTGCCTTGCGAACGATTCTCTCGACAGTAGTCTGGACTGTTATCCAAGAAGACGAGTTCAGTTTGCAAAGCACGATTCTTTCGTTTGCCATTTCGTTGTCGATCTCGTTTGTTTGGTTGATTCATAATTTGCATATTGCCTCTGGCATTAATCTGAAACAACCTCTACTTCAGGCTGTTATTTGGGGATGTTTCAAAGTTGTTCATGAACTGAAGTACTCCCCACGAAGAATTAAATAATCGATGAAAGATGAATATTAATTTTTTTCGCAGATATCAAATTTTCGTCCAGAAATGTCTTGTCGCCAACCATTTTTCGACCAAATCTGTGCACTAATTGTAAGCAATTCCAAAACTCAACCAAAAAACTCGTTTAAGTGACTTGCCTGAATTCGTTTGGCCGTATGGTACTTATTCAACAAAATGCCACCCATTTGTCGCATCGTCGGTAACTGCATCCAACAAGTTTTCAAGTTGCACGAACCACTCACCCCGTGACATTTACATTTCGGACGTGTATGGCGCTTTATTAACTGCAAATATGCAAACATTAAATTGAACCTTAACCTGCAACTTCACTCTGTCGAAATGATTAATAATAACTTTGATCAGTGCTGATCAACGGTTGTCTAACACTACACATATTGCTCAGTTTCCAATCAGTCTTGATCTTGTTTCCGCACTTGGTTTCTTTAGAACTAAGCATAAGGTATTACAGTTCAATGAGTGAACATATTCGACGTTTGTTGAAGTTAGGGCCATGATATGTGAGACTTTTAACTCATCTAATATTACGAATACGATTAAATAAATGAATATGCGCAGCATTATAATATCAACGGTGTGGTTGTTGAGCTAACAAATGGGTTGATCACTTCTTATAGTCAACACTAGTCATGGACGACGACAAACAAAATTAATCATAGCGTTTAACGAGATTATCGCAAAGGTAAACATCCTTCGCAGTGCTTAGGCAAATATCTCGTTTACACTTCATCTCGAATTAGATAAACAGAAGCAGCACAAAGGCACTGAAGATTCGACAAGAGAGGAGGCAAATAAGTTACATAACTATTAGATCAACAAAACCATCTTGATTAGCTTATCATTTTTTGAGTTTCGATTGATATGACACTGCTCAGAGTAGTAATTGCATAAAGTGATATATATGCGGCTTTATGATAGGAGCTCCCTAGTTGACTGCACCCACAAGACTTTGATGTCATCGACTGATATGATAGCAACTCAGACCACGAATTCCATCTCTACCATTAGAAACATATAGCACCGAAAAATTTAGTGATAAACTAAAACTAGTGGAATGAAGCTTTTAGCTATCAGGTAGATAGAGAAAAAGATACTCACTGCTACAGTTCAGTACTAATGATATTGGTACACCACTCGGTTTCGAGGAAAGTTTTGCTCGAAACCGAGTGGTGTACCAATATCATTAATGTTGTGAGCCTAAGCCAGGCTATGATCCGGCTTGTATCTGTTATCTAATTATCTGTTACAGTTCAGTACATAATCGTGAAAAATTCCATTCACAGTTTTTCTCAGAAATCAAGTACAGCAGAGAAAACATACGAACCCTTCGTCCTACTTCGTTATTCCATCGGTTCATCAGCGATCGCCCATGATCATGCGATCGCTTCGGAAAGCCTTGTTCCTTCTCTCGAACATCGATAAAATCCCGACTGAATCTATATCCATACTCAACATTATCTCCACAACCGCCCCACGTCCACTTCGCGTTAACACTTCGTGGTTTCGCCGCTTGACTGCAACCACAAGACTGCAGTAAGCCTAACCGGCATCTTCGACCAATTTCGTGTGTAACACCTGCTGATAGTATTGAGTATGTGAACGCAGCTTCTCGAGATCCTGAAAATAGGACTCTCACAGTGAAGCTGGAGATAGTAGTCTATCAGAAACTCCTAGAACATCCCGCTCTTTCGTAAATTTTTGAAACTGTCGGATATTCAGTCCCTCATCAGTGATCTTGAATTACGAATACCGTGATGCTTTCATCAACTGAACTGATATATAAGAATGAAATTTCGAGCACATTATTGCGATATACAGGCAACGTAGTTCGATTTTTTTTAGCAATAAATTGCGATTTTCCATGATACTATTCATGCATGATTAATGTGAATCATCTGAGGGAAATAATGCTAGTGCTGAAACAGCGAACATTTCGTAACAACAATATTTGCGTGTTTGTTTCAGTGTGCAGTGCACTAATAACGTCCGGTGATTATCCATTCGTCATTTGAGATGCAATGAAACTTCTCAGTAATGTTACGGCTTAGTGTCTAATGGTTCTTTCAACGGTCCCAATGGTCCTAATGATTAATAGTCTCGTTCTGGTCAATAGCGTTGATTTTGGTTGAGCTCTTATTCATTCTGTTCTTCTAATGTATCCTACTGAAAATGATAAGTAGTGAAATTCGATTCCTTACAAACAGTGTCCGTATTCATGAAGCACATGAAAGTATCATTAACGAATATGAGTGCTCTTTATTGAGAAGATTTTCGATCGAGCCGGTGTGTGATATGAATATGTAAGTGTAGCAGATGAGTGGCGTGATCAGAAATTATGGAAACGTTGGTCGAATTAAACGATTGTTGATCAATCCGTTGACCGCGAAATATGGCAGAATGAATTTTGCAACATCTTACCGAGTTTATGCACTGGTCCAACGTAGCCTGAACCATACGGAGTTGAGCAATTCCAGCGTTCGTTTTTGAACTGATGCTGACATTCCTGAAGCGAGCTTATGCTAAAATGTTCCGAAAGTTGTAGTTGTGCGGAATATTAGCGCTGCTGCGAACGATTCTTTTGCTTGATGGCGAAACAGTAATAGATACTAAATGAATCTCTACCACAGACCTTTTCAAAGTCTTCTTTTTTTGAGATTTGTCTTTCTTCAAACTTCACGCATGAAACTGCAGTGACACACGAAATTGACCTGAGTGATAGAGCTAAGGTGAGAGAGAGTATTATGTGCTCATGAAAGAGATCATAAATTATTGTGCTCATAAACGAGACGATCTCTTAGTGTTCCAATCATAAATGAAGCAAAATCTTTTTTTTGATTGCGTATGAGTTAGTTGTCAAGACTAATCCCACTGCGGATTAACGAAATCTCTAAACATCTGAAGATGGATTATAGCTTTGTTCAGTGCGATAGCAGTCTTCTATCATAATTGTTCTCGTTGAACATGGAATCGCTTACAGAAAACGTTCTATTGAAACGAAACTGTCACATATTAATAAGTGTACAATGATGAGGTCATGTGATCGTGAGTCAACACAACTGCGCTATTCGCTCGAATCATCATTTTTTAATAGTCATAGCATACCGCAACTTGGCGGATATTCATATGGGTTAATAGAGGATACGGATATTGAATAGAGCGAGTGGCATGTCATCAAACGGCCTGAGAATTCTGCTTTAAGCGGTTTCATGTTCGTGAGTAAAGAGAACAAATGAGGACTGTGATGTGCTATTAATTGTTTGTGTGAAGACGATTTCTATTACATTATGCGCATCAACTGTTATTGAGACTTTAAAACGTTATTAGTTTCGTTTAAGATTCTGCATGGAAATGTCCCATTTGGATTCAATCGAATGATTTGAAGTGATTTATTTGAATCACATGAACCTTACTGATTTTGCAGTGTGCTATGATAATTTTATGCGAAAAAACATGTGACATTTCTTGAATATTCCATACGTATCAAAATGAATGTAATACGAATTTTTGCTTCACAACTCATTATTAAGTAACGATAAACCACTGTTTAATTCGATAGAAGTTTGATTGAAGCTGAACAGTTGGATTAATGTATGATATTCAATGAATTGAATATAAACTGGACAATTGTTTTAATCGTTGCTCCATTACGAATGAATGAATTACGAGAAGAGATTAAAACAAGAAGAAGAAGAAGCGAACCGCTATCGCAGTTTTCGCTCCTGCACCGACGGCCGGCATATGGTCACGAAAAAGCTCACATATCCGTGCTTGTCCAGGCGATAATCCGTGCAAATGCAAACACATCGACCGCGGACCACTTCCAGCCAGCAGATTTGCCGTACTCAGTTGTGCAACTGATGACCTGAATGTGCGCTGATTTTCATCGCTCAATACGAACCATTCCCAATTTAGCACTCATCGAATTCTCGAAAAGTTTTGCAAATTCGTGCTTCCACATTAATACAGTTTCCAGATAAATAATGGTGAAATTTTGGCTACATTTAATTTCGAATCTGAAAATCGGAGATTTCGATGCTTGCACGGAGAAGACTAGATTTCCAGTACTATGAAAACATTCGATCAAGAAGATAATGCGAGGTACGAATTTGCAAGGAGAACAACAATCAATGGATATAACTCACCACCATGAAGCGTCCAAAACGCAGTAACTGTTTGGAATCGATGATGTGAAAAGTAATAAAATCAGCAATAGGAAATATTCCATCTGAAAGCAGTTAAAATGATCAAAATCACCAATCTATTAGACTTCGAAAAGAAGTGAACACGAAAGATCTCGCAAAATAACAAATGAAATGTGCGTTCAGTAAATGCTTGAGGTTAGCAAATGCTCAAATCAACAACGATTAATGAATATAATTGATTTTACGACGATGTCGATCAGTGATAGCGAATCAATCAGTTCAGTGAATCTGAATGCGATAAATCGTGAGATTTATTGCAAAACCTCGCAACAATTCATTATCGCTTTATGCTTGATTTATAGCGCATGCACAGTGACGTAACTTCGAGACGATAATATCGCGTTGATGAATAGAGTATCATTACTACAAACACAAAAAATGATTTAACTGTGTTCATGAAGAACCAATCGTACAAGAGCTGTTCTGAAATGCAGCTGAATTATTGCTAATTTGCAGACAGAGTTTGTTTGATGGTTTGGATTGCAAGTAAATCATTGTGAATTTTTTAACTCTTCGAATGGGTTCGACTGAAAGTGGTAACATCAAATTTCAACACGCAAAAGAATGAGGTGTAACTGACACAATGAGTCGAAAACGGAAAGCTCTTCATGCAGTCGTTCCAATGATTTCGTCGTAAAACGATGCATAACATCGCATCGAAAATTTTTTGAATAATAAAATCCACAAATAAAAGTTTATGTCGCTTCTTTATACATCAGTTTATGATCTACTGATGAGAGCACATGAATGAATTCAGTTAAAAATAATATAAAGCGAGTTAAAAATATCGCTTCTTAATGCATCTACGAGCATAGAATCTAACCGAGCACGACTGGATAGCCTTATTCAATGATATCTAGTGACAATGGGACATGATATAACGTGGAAGCCAGCACACTACACCAACCGTCATGATTGATGACCGCTCTGGCATTAGGCTATTATTGCCATCATAATATATCCCTGTTTACTTGTCTATCTCGACGAACCTTGCATGCCAAATCGAAACAATGACTCATTTGCCATCCATTAAGTTCAATAAATTGCTCAGCGACAATTTCTAAATCAGTTCTTAGGATATTAACGAATCGTTTTTGTTACGCGAACATTCTTCACAATCGTAACTAAGGATAAGCCGGAATGACTGGTGAAGTTAGATTACGAAAATTGTGCAGATCATATAGATTCTACGAAATGGATGATGGATCTTAACCTAGCCTCGGTAAAAATATTCATATTACTGAAGGTGATGATGAAAATGGTGTGCTGTCACCATGATGATCCTTACCTGGAAAATAATTCTGAGGTTTTTTATTGAGGCAAATGAAGTTGTGTACAGTGTATATTGTCAAGGAAGTAATCGTTGTAAATCCACCATTCTTTTCTTCTCTTGTAACTTAGATATGATTAACGTTTCAGTTCCAAGAACGAAACTGAAACATTCATTATATCTAAGTTACGAGAGAAGAACTAGCGAACAAGTAGAAGCTCTGAAGCTAAAATACTATCATAAGTCAAAGTGCAAGCAAAAAGAGTATAATGATTAGCGGAGTGATAAGTTAAGAAGGCAGTAGGTGAAAGGCGAAGAAATGCTGGATATTTATCAGTCGGTATTTAGTCATTTCTTGCAATCATTATTTTGAGGAAGATGAGCGATTGTTCAAGCTACCAATTCTGACCAAGCTTTCGGATGTTCCAATTGGACACAGCCTTTATCCCCTGATCCATTGATTTCTAAGGAGAATCTCTTCGGATCTAGCAATCTGCATCATATTTGTAAGACGCAACGGATTGATGTTAAAAAACTGGGACAAGGATTTGTCAAAATATGGAGGAACGCTAACTGTGGAGTGAAATGCAATGGTTTTTTCTGTGACCTACTGATACTGTTCAACCTTTAGTTCAACGACATTTTGAGTTGTCCGAGAAACGTTTCTTTGAGCCATTTCGTGAGAAAAAATTCATGAATACGCAAATTTTCCTTTGTTGATATTGTTGGTTGGGTGAGATGAACGATGTCGAAGGATGCCATTTGTTGATAACGAGAGGTATGAGTTGGTAATGAGTTTTAGTTGCTAATTAAAATCATAGTAAATCGATTCATAGTTCTTAGTTAGAATGCAGCAATGAGCTGACAAAAAAGCTTGAAAATAGCAAATAATACAATGCAGAATTGAGATATAGGATAAGATTCAGCGATTGTTAGGGTCAATTCTTGAATGAGTGCGATACGCAACAATATCCGATTTCGGCGTTCATGATTCATTTCAACTTATGCATATGACGATGGTCAGTGAACGTCAAGGTCACATACATCATATCGTATGCATTTGTAAATGACAACACTGCTATTTGAGTAAATAATTCGATGTGTCAAAACATTGAATCTTGATAGTCCAATTCAATTATGTATGCAGTCATTCACATTCTTGAGCAAAATTCAAAAATCTATATGATGAATGATGAGAAACAGAACGTAAGAGCATCTTGCAAATGGAGGGAGGGGAAGAGATCCGATGCACAGCTGATATGATGAAATGAGTAAAATTTTAGTTGTTCGATTCGAATACTTTTTGTCAACTAGTAGTAACTGAACGCAAAAGAATACCTCAAAGTTCTGTGTACCATTAGTTCTGCGGATAACACGCTATTGGTACAGGAGTTTTTTTCGGGTGAAAAAAATGTGTTATGTGCGTTTCCAATAAAGATTGAAGGATTGGATTTTTGAGTTGAGAAAAAAGGGCTGACAAATGATGGATTTAAACGATGATAAATTTTGAAGCAATGGTCGGAAATCAGAGAATGAATAGTGGAGATTGTGTATATAGCAAACGAATAAATGCAATAGAGCGTTGGATTATTGCTAGCCAGCTGGCAAACACCATTTTCAATCACCGGAAACTTGACGAGGCTTAAGATTTCACGAATTTCAGATTTGATTCAGGTTCATTCAGTGATATTCTTGCTTGGCAATAATGTTGTTCGTCACAGAACCGAGAAAAGAGATCGATCAAATATATGGTGTCGATCTCGGCTGTGCATAAGAGTAATGATCGAGACGGTTGATTGTGATCTATAGAGTGATCGTAATCAAGCTTATCAATGAACGGTCAATACCTTCTTTCCAAATGTTCATTGATAACTTGTTTAAATAAGCTGAGCAAATAAATGAATGAGCGATAAAGGTTCGTTGAAACGATCCCTAGAAATAGCAATTGTATTGTCTCATTATGACTTAGGAATGTCATTATAGAAGTATCGCAAATACCTCACTTCGGTTCTTTTATGATAACTCATAATACCTTAAAACATTTGTTTTGCATTGTGATAAATGCTCCCTTAGGAATGAGCAGTGATAATATTGTGAAATTCGCAACTTCAGCAATTTAGCAACAAACGATATGGTGTTCATTACACATCATTTTATTTGATTGATTGCATAAATTTGTGCGATCACTCCATTCATAACCACCAATAAAATGCTCTCAACACAATCAACTGACTACCTACAAGTTTACAAACTCGTCAATATGAAAATTGTGCAAGTGGAAATGCGCAAGTGAAACTTTATGAAGTAAACGTTTGAAAGTGATGAGGAGATCGATCAAGATCAGATTGATTAAGGCGGTAAGTCAAGATTGAAATTGATCGCTTAAAATGAAAGTTGTTAAGATACTGTGAATAATTTACTATTGAAATGTCGAGCCGCAACTGGATCGAAGCCCGAACCTAATGAACAAAACAAAATTTATCATTATCGTTAACATCAACACACTGACGTTAATGCCTCCTGCTCGTACTCAAAGTCGACCTACTGAGTGGATGTTGAAGGTTTTCTCACCTGCTCACTTCGAAGATTGATTACTATTAGTTCGACGAAAATTAGACGCTGGAACAGTTGGGAAGTATGCCGATCGCCAACAACATTTTGTGTCTCTGTTACAGGCCAATGATTGAACGATTCCATTAATTCAGTTGTGTTTATCATTGCCACTATCACTTCGAATGATAAACAATCGGTTAAAATGACCGAAATTGAGTATTTGCGATAGTGATCATTTTACCCTCACTGACTGGATAAGTGAAGACATGCGAAGGTTGTACTGATGATGCGATCATGATTAAACGTATCGATTCAGTTCGTAAATCGACGACGTGATTGCAATTAATTCGTAGGTGACAATCACATCAATTATAGCAATATTTTTGCTAATTCTTCACTGAGTGAAGAAGAATTTAGACCGAAAAATGAGAAACACAGCAAACTTTGTATATCACTTCAGCATTATTCAGCCAATCAATCAAACTCGATCATCCGCTCAAGAATTTCTATCGAATGTCGGAAGAAAAATGCTCAGGCTAAATTTTTACGAAATCTTCAATAATGAACTCAACAAAAACTGCAAGAACTGAAAGATTTCTAGCAAAGTGATCTGATGTAAATGACGATATTTGTAGATCAATAGTTGATAGAAAAGATTTGAGACTGTGAATACGATCGCATTATCAGCATAATAAATGCATAAGAAAATGCTCAGTGCGAGAATGAAACAGACATTCATAAATGTTGATAATCGATGATTTATCGTATGGTATTATTTAAGTGATGGATAGGGTGTATTCGAAAAACGATTAAGTAAATATAATGAAGAGAATTGTGATTGATCATTGGAATAGTTGTCACGTCGATTACGATCGATGACGGCAAGTAATGAGGATTGATGACGTAGACTTGTGTGATAGCAGAATTTAATGAGATTTAGATTAGAGTTGATAAACGGATTAACGTGGTCAGTTACGTACCTCCATGAACAAACAATTGTCGTTCTAATTCAATTATCGAATCAATTTTGATTTCTGAATATATTCATAAGACTGATATTTTCTCGTTTCCGCAATTTATATTTATGAAGCATTTGTGAAAGATAGTATGAAATTATAACGATAAGAAACATCGAGAAAATTACGGTTATAAAGACGGCATCAAAAAGTTGAAACATTCCGAAGGTTGATCTGCATACGGAATTGGCGAACAAAATGAGCATATGATCAAAATCGCTACGTGAAACACTTGAAGAAAAGAGGCAGATTCAGGATTCGAATAGCGAAAATCCACATAGTGACAGCAGTGTTTAAGTGTAAGCAGCAATATTTCAGCAAGAAGGAAAATTCACAATAGTGATAAGGTGATTGTTATAGGGAGGAATAAGTAGTAATGATATTGATGACATGCCGAAGCGAATGTGACCAGTTATCATTGAGTAATTGGGCGAAAACGGAAATTATTAATCAACATCTCAAAAATTTACAGTTATCAACGTGAAATAGTTTACAGATAGTTTATAGATTCTATTGAAGATATTTGATGCAAATATTTCACGTTAACAGTTTCAGTAGCTAAACGACCATTGCGAACACATTGAACACTTGCTACTGAAAACATCATTGATAGTCATTATACTATTGAGAGTTCTGCTAAAAGCCGAATGAGGGAGGTGCATTCTGGTTGCATACCACCTTAATATTGTGACCGTTGGTCACCAACGCGTTTATGTTTGTCATTCAGTTGGGTTATGGGGCAACTCATCAGTCATTGTGTCTGTCGCTTATCACAATGACAACATTCCAATAATGAAGTATTTCTTCGAATTTGACTCGTTTCCTTGAAGAAATATTCCTTTGATTAAGCAGTTCCAACTCGGTCCTTAATAATTTACGGTGAAAATTGAACCACAGAGACAGAAGGGCAAAATCATTGTTCGTGAGAAATATTAGGTCGCAATAAATTGGCATTCATGTTCAAAGTCAATGGAGTCTGTAACATTCAAAAACATCGAGTCATTGCACATTAACATCTACTGATTATATGATGCTCCGTTTGATAGTGTAGAATTCAACAGTAACGACCTGTCCTGTGATTTAATGAGTACGAATAATAAGGATCCAGCATCATTCACTAGTTTATAGATTTGTTTAGATCGCACGACTCATTCAGTAGATTACATGCAGGCTGCAAGACCCATCGCGGTCAGTATGAATAAATGAGCAGATAAATTTAATATGGAATATAAACGGATTTAAACAATGAGAATGTTCAGAAATTTTCTCAGAAACCAACAACCTGAAATAATGTAACTTTAATTCAAATAATCCTCAACATTTGAGTATCATCGTCAAAACTCGGTACTGAATATACTCTGAAAAACACTGAGTGATCTTAAAAAATCGACGACTCAAGTGGTTGTGTAGTGAAGAACGATGCTGGTTTGAGAATATGAGGAACGATGGATAATAGAGTAGTATGAAAGGTTGGGCAGAGGATGTGATTTGTGTTGCGAGAAAAGCGATTGATTGTTGGAGGGCATGATAGGATGGATGGATTGAAGCGATAAGCTGGTGCTGCCGCTTAAACGCTTAATTGGATAAATTGAGGGATTTGATGAGAGTGTTGAATGGATCAGATCCGCTTTGTGCTCATCCATCTCAATTGACGCCCTGTTGAACGATGTTTGCACACACCATCATTCATTATACTATCTATCTACTAGCAGTTTAGATCTACCTACCGATTATTTATATTGTACATAATACGTATCTCTATCACCTCAGCCTGGGTTCTTACCAATAGCACCGAATTCTTATCCCTAATCATTTTCAGTGGACTTTAAAAAACAATCAACGATGATTACTCTTTACAACAACAACAACAATCAACAAACTAATCGTTTGCTCGCAAAATGATCGATTCACTTTTCAAAATATTTTCACAACCAATTCTAAACACCGAAGAAATTTTTTTTCATATTTACAACTGATATCACCATAATAGCTGAGCGTGAAAGAACTGTTGAATTTCTACCTTCGGAGAATCTGCAGATGACAATGTCAGTAATCACTATTCCGTTTCATCTCAATGATCTAAACCGATCGAATATCGATGTTAATAATCAAGAAAGTAACCTGTGCTTTATTCAAAAAAACAATTATAACTTAACAAATACCCGTTCAATGAAACATACATAAATATAAACATGCTTTTCGTATAAAACTGAATTATAACTCTCGCATATGGGCTGCAAATTCAAAATTTCAGCCGAGAATGACCTAGTTGGTTTTCGAACCCATCGATTTCGGTTGACCATAGCTAATCTCAAGGTTGCAGTCGTGGTGATCTCAACGTGCATAAACATAACTGGATCAACTGAAGCCAAAATGCAAACCACAATCGAAATTGATCAAAGATCACATTGCAAATAAACATGGTACAATACTGATAATACGACATTGCAGAAACGATATATAATCCACTAAAGCGCTCGACTTAAATGGAACATGATTTGTAAGGAAGATGACTGAGTTCGAGAACAGGTGAATCTATCTGTTCATGAGTCTGTACAATTTACGAAGATTTCTGTTCGATAGCGAATCATTCGGATTGATCTCGATCGCTTTCTTGTACATTCGTTCGGCTTTCTCGTATTTGCCATTCACATGCAAAATTGCGGCATAATTTGAGTAAGCGAATGGTGATGTTTCATCGCCCATCTCAGCGAGTCGCTCGTAATACTGCAAATAATCCTTTATTGTTACGTTATTTTTGTGAGAAGTGATCCAGCTTCTATTGCTGTCATTCCTCTAGTATTATCATATCGCTGCTCGTTTCGCGATTTGACATCGTGATCATCCGTAACTATGGAGCTAACCTAAGGTATTATGAGGAAGAACAGTACTATGGACACTTCAGCCACAACCAATCGATTAAATAAAACAAAAAATCGTTCTCAGCTATTCCATTGTTTGATTTTCAACGAAAACGATCAGACAAAGTTCGAAAAAACTTGAATAATTAATTATATCACCAACGAAATGAACTCTGAAGAAAAAGCTAAACAAAATTCGAAGATAAAATGAGAAATAGGAAGAGTCAAGTGAGCAAAATACCTTCTCAGCCTCTTCGTTCAGTCCACTTTGTCGGCAAGACTCGGCAAGAGCTGATAGTATATCAGCATTCTTTCCATTAACAACTTCAGCTCTTTTTAGATATTTTATAGCTTCCGGATGGTCACCTCGGGCTGAATAATAAACACCCATATGGAAATTCAGTAGCGAATTTGTTTCATTCAATCGATACGCACTTTGCAACACCTCCAATGCTTCTGTATATCTTTTCTGCTTCAGTCTGAAAATGAATTGATTTGTACCTTCAGTTCGTCAATCAGATGGTTGTTTGAATGATTTTCGGAAGAAGAAAATGAACCTTAATTGTGAAAGGGTTAAGTACGCTGGAATATGTGACGGCGCATGCAGTAGTGCCTTCTGGAAATAATATTCTGCTTGATCGAAATCGCCAATTTGAGACAATGATTCCCCTAACATGTTCAAAACACTCGCTGATCCCTCATAGCTTTCATCAATGAATTCAATCGCCTGAAATATTTTTTTTCAGAAATCACAACTGATGCGTGATCAATAACTTCATCTTTTCTCCACTTAACGTAACCATCAGCGAGACAAAGTTAACCTTTTTGTAGGCTGTAATCGCCTCAGAATGTCGTTGCAGTTTGCCTAGCATAACACCAAGATTGTATGCACATGCTACTTGTGCACTGCGATGGTTCCTCGGGTTCTTCAAATGTGTGGCATCCAATTTCAAACATTTTTCGAACACTTCTTTTGCCGTCTCACTATCATTCTTTTCCCAAGCACATAGTCCAAGATTGAGGTATGCTGCAAACAAATACTGTTCATGTCATTTATGATTGAGCTACCATCTCCTCAGAAACGGCGTATGATGCTCACCTGAAGCTAGTGTTGGACGGTAGGAAATAGCGGTGTGATAGCTGGATATTGCACGTTCGAGATCATTTGCATCTTGGTACAACACACCCCTAGAAAGCTTTTGTACTCAACTATTGCAACGATTTTCGTCTATGGATGTTAAAAGAAATGCATCA
The DNA here is from genome assembly GCA_035041965.1 of Anisakis pegreffii. NCBI lineage: Eukaryota > Metazoa > Nematoda > Chromadorea > Rhabditida > Anisakidae > Anisakis > Anisakis pegreffii. The sequence goes on from JAPYMA010001077.1 coordinate 59,882, forward strand.
TGGAATGTCAAGTGATTATTGTATTCAAGACTGTAGTTCTCTTGGATCAGCATGAACGAATTGGTCAGAATTTAATCAGTCTTACTGCGAAGCGACTAGAGATACTGATTATTTCTAATGCAGATTTTATCATTTTGAAATATTTTTTCTAAATTGAGAATGCAAAAAAGCAAAGAGAATAAATTTTATGAAGAATGATTTATGAAGATATATGTGTGGAAAAACTACGAATAATACATACAGATTATAATGAGTATCAGCCATATTCGGGCGGTGAGCTAATGCTTGCTGATAAATTATTTTTGCTTCCTCTTTTGAGCCCTTCCTTGATAGAACGTTGCCGAGATTTGCAAGTGCTGAAAATATCAAGTTCACATGTATATCAATGATATTGGTACACCACTCGATTTCGAGCAAAACTTTCGTCCGCGAATGGGAAACCGAGTGGTGTACCAATATCATTAATGTTGTGAGCCTGAGCCAGGCTATGATCCGGCTTGTATCTATTATCCAATTATCTGTTCATAAGTATGGCCTGCTCGCTTAGCCAGCGGGGTGGCGTAAATTGAGGCTAAAACAATGCGCACGGAAACGCGAGCATTGTGGCCTGCAACGTTATAAACGTTTGATAGCCTGGCCAATCCAAGTAATCCAGGTAATGTATGTTAAAATCATATGAGAACCTTGAAACTTCAGCTGATTTATAATACTTCAGATCAGCAGTCTGATAAAGCTAGCATTGCTAATAATGGACGATTCGAGCATGAAGTGAATATCTTCTTCAATGAGCACTCAACAAGCTAGAACTGATTTCTAGCAACGACCATTATTCAGATGATGTCCGTTTAGGTCGAAATATATATATCTTGGCTGGACAATCTGCCCATGACTAATTGTAAGACATCTTCAATTTTCTGGAGGTATATCGCTCAGATTTGATCACCGATACTCAAAGCACCGGCCGACCACAATATGGAGGGACTCTGCTACTCAGATTTGCTAATTTTCATGTGGATATTTTGGTACAGTTAGATCAAGGAAACGATGTCCGTTTAGGTCGAGTAAGCCACTACCTTTAGCTGGATTGATGTGCACGGCTGAACGATAGAGACTCTCTTCATCAGTCCACGTGCTATTCCTTGCGATCAGACGAGCGGTATGAAGCATCAGTAAGCAGATGCATACTGCTGATAGCGGCACATGGGCGCGTTCGTACTGAAATTGAAACCAATACTGAAGGACTCCTCAAGGACGACGATCCATCTGATTGTAGTTTCGTTTGATAAACGAGATATTTGCATATGAAAATTTTTTTCCGGTAGAATACGAAAATTTGATAGGATCTGATCAAGAACTAACAGATTTGGCGAAACGTTTATAGAATCGATCGATCAGCAATGTGATCAGTAAACAAAAACCGGCGCTGGGCAAATAGAGAATCCTTTCGGCTGCTACAAAGCCAACGTATACGAGAAGATTCGATGCGGGGACGTGTGGTACTGTTAGCAATGCGACGGCTAGAAGCCATTCAGCACTTTCGTTCAATTCCTGGAATGTTTATTCATTAGTCATATACCTGAAATGAAAACAAGAAGTCTTTCACGAGCTACAAGTATTCGTACTTAAGGACTTCGCTGGCTAATTATCAAAAGATAAGGAATTTTCAAGGAGATCCTAGCCTCAAAAAATTTCGGTGTCTTGAATCTTATCACTTTGTGTTTAAAAACGGAGTTTCCAAAGAATTGCTCGGCTGAATGAGCTCGCCGATGGTCATTGTTGTATTAACTTACGCCAGATCCGTTTGATTCTGTGCTGGCACACTGCAACGTCGTTTCATTGAAATGTGCATGAGCAACATGAGCACTGCTTCTTCTCCAATTACTACTTCGTTTTCGCCGCTTTATAATATTCGCATTAATATCGAGCTTAGGTGACGGCGATCGACTCTCGCAACGGCATTCCGATCGCTTCACAGAAGAAGGAAGTTGTAGAGATGTGAGAAGTTTGAAAGTGCTCATAAATAGTATTGCGTAAGTTGATAATGCGAATAAAAACCGCAAGTCGAATGGTGATTCAACGACATCAATCGCAGTCATTGACCAGTCGAAACATAGCTGAAAAGGATTCAATTCAATGAAAATCAACTCGGAAAACAGAGTAAATTACATACATTATGATCGCTTAACATGCATTGAAATTCGCAGCATGATATGGGGTACGATTGGAACAGTAGATCTGACTACAAGTGATAAATTCCATTTCATAGCTGCATTTTCGACATATTTTCGAGAAAATTTGAATTTTCATTCATTTTTATTTTAACGATTTTATGCACTTCATTGATTATTGCTTGCAAATCTTGCCGATTCAGAACAGTTCAAATCATCACTCGTTTCACAGTTCAATTCAAATCATCGAACGTGTGACAGCGAAAGCTCACCTGGTAAGGAAATAATATCAGGAGCAAATGAAATACAGGCAGGTAGAGAAAAGTTAGTAGTCGGACTAAAAACGATGGATGATGTGCAATCGGATTGTCAGAGGCACTGAATTCAGGTGGTCGGAAGCCAGCAATCCACAACCGGAACACGGAAAGAATGACGGTAAAGCCGAGAAATGTGCAGATATGGGCATGTTTTGAACGACAATCCTGGAAAGAAACGATAAATTTGAGTGAAGTAATCTTGATGTAATCTGATCTGAGTGAAGTAATCTTTTGAGATTGGCTCAGTTTTTCAGGATGTCGAATATTATTGATGTGTCAAATGTAGTTGATAAAAATAACGTGACTGAACATTCTATGCATTATAACTCAGATGATGATCAGGTTGACTAAAACTGGAGCTGGTAATTTCAGAAATTAGCGTACTCATCTGACATATTCTCAGTTGATTTTCACTCGTGTATTTTTATCAACTCCATGAATTTCGCGTGTTTTCCCAACACTCATGATGTACCTCAGAAAATTAATTTCTGGTGCTGAATTGATACGTATTCATATTGAGAAATAATTTGTTTGGTTCCTTTGCAGGGGTCAGCGATGCGTAAATCATTCACACTACATAATAGACACTGTAAAAACTCTCAAATATTCTCCTTCTTTTGTATTTCACATGCGATTGATTCTGATGTTTTATCTGAATACGATTGTTGTGTAATTTGGGCTTATAATGTGTCCTTTATCGCAGCAATCACGTATTCTGCTGACCTGTTTTTTGAGTCACATCAAAAGTCACATTAATAGTAGCAACGATAACTTTGAGAATGTCTTATTGTCAGTGCGCTTTTCAATTGTAATTCGTCCTCGACCTTCTCATAACCATGCCAATCCTCTTATTTTCTACATCACTTTCTTGCATCTCCATCGGCTCGATCCAATAATCAAATAAGACTTTCCCATCTTCGACATTCATCTAACTTCATTACATAATATATCTCCAACAAAATCATTTATTCCCCTAACTGCTTTATGCTCTTAAAAATGTCAATCAAATTTAATCAGAATCAGCCAGCTCGCTCTTAAAGCATATCGAAAGCAAATCGATAGCAACCACTGCAACTCGGCCGAAGTTCTTTGCAAGTAATTGTGATCGAGTGAGCAAAGAACGACAACGCAATTTGGAACGAAGCGTTTCCGTTATCGTTACTTCCAACATTCGATACTTTCTCTTCTTTGACAACGATGATTTGCTAGTATGAGATGAGTAGTAGCAAGCAACCTTACTCGTAAGAGGGCTTACATGTAAGTGAGTATGAATGAAGAAAGTCTCAGTCAATGAGAGAGATAAATTACTGAATGAAGTTATCGAATTAAATTAAGTTTAGTGGAATAATTTACTCGCAGTATGTGAATATGTTAATGACTCTCAACCCTCGCAGCACTCTTCGCTTCCATATTTGATGAATACATATTATCACCATCATGCTCATCACTATCCCTATCACCAGCACATTTACATACTCATCAATCCACGAATATCATTCATCATGCTGGCATAGCACCTAACAATGCTATCGCTAAAAACTCTTCCAGTAATATCATTCCACATGGATTCACTCAACTCTGTCAAGCATCACAAATCACTCACGAAATCACATTGCTGCTTTCGATGCATCTTGCTGATCAATTTTAAAGATCACAAATAAAAGTACGATACATCACCTTAAGATAACGTCAAAATTCACTAATGTTCACTTCGATTTCACTGCAGTCCCAACGCCTCGACCCCAATCTCGCTAATGATATCCATTATCCACTTAAGATGACTTCGCAACTCATAAACAATCCCATTACTATCTTATAATCTCAAATCCCTCACCAGATTTCCTCAACTAATTAATTTCTAATTCACTCTGGCCGCGTAACACCATCACATATTCAGCTAAATACTGCTGATGAATCAGATAAAATTTGTGAATGCCTTATGTCAAAGTTAATTAATCACTTTTCTATTAACACTCGCCTCTGGTTGGCTTGTGATATAGCCTGAGTTTTGGTTATGTACGTATTGATACTAACACACTTGTATGAGCATGAGCTTTAGTATGATTCACCATCAATTCGGAGTGCTTCCTAGGTGATCAGTTTGCGTTGCGATCGATTTTGAGGTTCAGTTCAGAAATCTGGAAGCGCTTAACACTTCAACTGTGAGATCTCGCAATGAATGATTGGATATTGATGTTGTGCTTCAAATATAATGAATTTAATGAAATTCTCCATTATTCATAAATTTTGAGCATAACTCCATTCTCATGCTCATGCATAAAGTTGAACCGTTGAACAAATCACATTTGATCGATATGATAAACTCGTCGTGGTCGTACGTTTGGGAATTGATGTGAAGCACATCTCAGTGGTGAATTGAAAATAAATTTTTGAATTATTCTAAGCAGTTGTAAACTCATCAAAAATGTTATGACACTCTGTTTCGATGGAACATGACAAGTGTTTGAGAATGAAGAATGCGATCTTCATTCTTATTGTTAGAGCCAGAAATGCATAAATTTGAAATTAAGACGACAACAGCGCAACACATTGCGATGGCTGAATATTTGGATATGAAAATGACTGCATAAAAGTGACAAACATGTTCATCAATAAAAAATTTTCATCTAGTGTTGATGAGAGGAGACATGATGCGATTTATATCAAAACAAATTTCGAATATTCGGGATTCCCCATTACAAGAATATTCGGGATTCTGTCGGACAAATATTATTTCCGTTGATAGGTCATTTCATCCGATTATGATGTATAATGAATTCTGGTTGTTTAGTGAATCAGCTCATTGTCCGTGTTGTTCGGGAAAAAATTTGTATTCAACAGCACGGACTTTGCTGAAAACCTAAACTGAAATTTGTTCCTAAGATTCATTAGCAAGGGACCATCGATGATGTATTTGGTTAGTGCTATGCGTTTACTCATTCGATCGGTAGAAGAGACTTTGTTAAAGAGGTAAAAAACCTATAATTATACGGTAGTAATGATAATGGTTTAGTGTATTTGCATTAAAGCGAGACAAATGCGAAAACAATCATGAAAAGGATGATGAGGGCGATGTGACTGACCATAGTCCATATTATTGTGCCGTAGCAAAGGACAACATCAGTTTAATTGATTCAGCACTGCTACCTTTTATCATCATTATAATAAACCTTTTGGTTCTTCATATACATTCATTCATTTACAGATAGATTCCCTTCTTAATCGAACATAATAATAGAACTGAGAGAGTGACCGTCAAACTATGCGAATAGAACAACAAATTAATTACCTTATTAAAGTATTATTATCTTCGAGTGTTTCCTTTTAATGTGCATAAAGTTACAATTCAAAGAAAGAATATACAGTCATGCATGCGATAATGCACTGTTACAGTGGAATGCTATTCACTTTGAATTGACACTGACTTCTGTCCTGATCTCCTCAGATGATCAAATATTACCGAATAGTTGGTACGAAGGTGTTCGATGAGTGGAATCAATTTTTCACAAATTCTGGCATTTTGGACTCTCTGAAGGGAAATGCGATTTCATTAAAATCTTTACTAATTCCATAAAATTTTTGTTTCTTTGGCTGCTGAACATGAGTAAGGACAATTATCGCATGAAGTAGTCTAAAAACGTGGTGTTTTCTCACATCAGTAAAATTGGCTTGTCAAATCGTCGATTGATACAATTGGTATAAGGAGTAACGGGCAATAGTAATAAGAGCAACGAAAACAAACGAATATAAATTATTGTAGACCTAAACTATTAATTACATCTAATACAAATAGACCCTTAAGTGCTCTCGAATGGCCTGCAGAGTGTGTGTAGCCCTGTGACGAAGGCAAGTAATCAAATCAGTCTTTGCTTCTAGTAGTAATGCAGTTAATTAGCATATTTGCGCTGAATATAAACCACCGTAGTGATCTTAACCTAAGTGATGACCTTAAGATCATATGGATGACGATAATGATGTTGACAACATCAAATTTGCAGTCAATTGGACTTTTCGTACATTCTTCGATAATATCCTCATAGTTGAACGGAAAATTTTGACCTTTTCAAGTAGAACAATGAACAAAATTATGAGTTTCACGTTTTTACGAATATTTCCCGAGGTATATAATATGGATCTCTCACTGCATCATACGGATGCCATTTCTAACAACTGAAGATTCCATGAATCATGATAAATTAATGGTAACTGAGAATTGGCTTGGATTGCTCACATTGCTCATTACCACTTGAATGATCGATCTCTAAAGCTAGCAGTGATTTGGCGAGTGGGTAGAACTTTTACTCAATTATTCAACTGAGGAGGGTAATGTCCATCCGGCAGATGAGTCAGTGCCCTGAATGTCAAACAATGAAAGTCGTATGGAAATGAGCGTTTGACTATAATTATAGCTCGCGTTCGATCGTTCACCAATGCTATCCTGCGATCTGAGAACGCATCGCACGCAATGTTGGTGTCATTCATCAGCCTGCTCATTTATTTATGCCTTGCTCATCACTTCATTTGACTCCATTAAAAACGCACACGGCATTGCCACAACAAATGACGAACATTTCTGAATTACTGAAGCGACTGATCGAAAATCTGCAGTAAATTAAAATTTCTGAATGAACTGAAAATCCTCGTTGAACATATTCTCGCTCACATGTTGGGCATTTGAACTGCGGTTGCGTTTTTTTACACAAATTCTCCAGTTGGACAATTTCAAAGGATTTCCGAAAGATATGCAAAAGCACATACACTTTGCCATTGCAGTCTCAGTGCAATAATATGAAAAAATGTTGGTAAGTGCTCATTGGTGCGCTATTCAATTTTCAATTGATTCATCTTGCCGCAAATAGTGTCTTCATTATTCGTCCATTAAGCCAGAATAAAATGAAATGAAACATTTTCTTTTCCAATCTACTCCAAACACTCAACCGTTATTGAAATCGATCACCTTGATTAGTTTGCATTTATTGCGAAATGGAATCGTAACGCTATGAAAGTCCGTTTTGCTGACTGCAAAATTTGAAAAAAAGTGAAACTTTCCAATTCACTTTTATCGCCAAACCATTCGGCAAATAAGCAGAAAAAACACAAAGCAAACTGGAGGGGACAGTGTGGGAATTCCTTGAATGAACTGAATCTCAGCTAAGAAACAGCAGGAAAAAAATTGTCCAAATGCAGTCACATTCAAGTTGAAACGAACTAGAGTTACCTTGAGATGATAATAAATTGATTCAGATCGTCCATTCAAAGACCTTTCAGCAAATGGATGGGAAAATTTGCAACTCAATAAAGTTAGCAAGGATAACCTTCACGGACTGAATGATTTCATAGGTAATGATAATAGGAACATTGTCTTTTTTCATGAATGCAAAGATATTGAAAGATGTGTGAAAATGTTATGACTGTTTTGTGGCACACTGAAAAAAAGATTATTTATTCAATAGTGAATGAAAGAAACAAGGAACTAACTTTAATGAAGCAGTAAAAAGCCAGTAGTGGGAGTGCAACAATTGCGGTTTCCTTGCACACCAAACCCATCAACGCAAATGACAATGGTAACAAGACAGTCTGAAATTGACGATCATTTCAGTGAATCCGTAATATTCCTCGTCAGCAGTGATCAATTTAATGAAGTAACAAACTATAAAGATATATCAATTGTAAGTTCTTTCAGTAAGTAAGAGTGTCGCAGTTGTCACTCAATGCCAAATTGTGTTATGAGTTGATGGAATTGCCTCAATTTCTCACACAATGCAAAATTAATCGAAGAAAAACTTACTTCATAGCGAATGAAACTGTACAACGTAGCAAACACACAAATTGTTGCAAGGACATCCGCACGACCCACAATACTTGCAACTGCTTCGGCGTGTACAGCATGCACAGCAAACAATAGAGCACAAAATAGTTTCAGTACTGAAATTTTGCTGGATGACCGAGTTTAAAGCAACACTTTAGCTGGAAGGGAACTCGTCGGGCAACGATTCGTCTGAGTGTAGGAGGAAATCTCAGCCATAAAGAAGTGCTGCAACAGTCTCCCGGAATAATTCCTCTTCAGAATCTCCGCCTTACGACAAATACCGATCGGGTTTGAGGATGGAAAGTGTGGTCAGTGTTATTCGTTGAAGAATCACATCGGAAAAGTCGAAACGATTTTGAACCATCGATAAATGTCCAAGTGAAAATGAATCAAAAAATGTAATAATGCTCACTTTTGGGTACTTTCAAAATTTGATCGGTAATCGCCATCAGTAAAAGCGACGCAATCGCATGACAGATTATATTGACCAAATGGTAACTGAAACATCACATTTCGATAATTTTTACATGCACAAGTGCTCGATTCGCTGAGAATCAGTTTATTCGGTTAAAGAAATAATATTGGATTAGTTATCGGCCAGTTCTGTGCAAATTCATGGAAGGGCAAAATGAGACGCAGAACGAATCTGCGGTCAAATGATCGCAAAAATGATCAATTATCAACAGCGCCATAAGGATTAAAAAATTATTTTTCAGTCTTTTAATTGAAGGTCGGTTTTCAATTACTTCCAGCGAACACTTTTAGAATTTGAGGACAGAAAAGTGAATTGTAGCAGAATTGCGTTATGACTGGTTTTCAATTACTCTGATGATAACGCTGGGCTAGAAGTAAGTTGACAAAATGTAAGTTGTTATGTGAAAAGTGCCTCACTATCATGCAAATGTACCTGTTATGCATGAGATCCATTTTTCAGTTGACACCAACTCATCAAAATATTCATTTTGTTTTGCCAACAATAATAGCTTTTCATTACACTGAGAGGCAGATTAGCAATTATTTCGATGAAACTAGTGATTAGGTCGGAGGAAAGCATACAATTATTGCTCTTACTATTAGTTTTTCTCGATTAAGCGGTAATTGTTGGCGTGAATTTATGAACGTCCGGCAAAGGACGCAAGCTGTCTCGAAAAGTTTCCACTAGTACCTAGGGAAAGAAGTTTAGACAAATATCGACTATGCAATTTCAAGAACCCCCAAAAAAATTCTGGCTATCGCAGTATGGAATGAAAATCAGAAAATATGGTTCATTAAGCTGAGGTGTGATCAAATATGATGTTGCTATACATTAACTTTATCGTTAAACCAATTCGCTAAATACTGCAATCATACAGCATCGTATGTGTTCATATCTGGCAGTTGTGCTATTAGAGCGTTATCGCATAAAATATTACCGATACTTACTGACAATGGAACACATAATTAATTCACCGATGGCTTGATGCTTACTCACCATCAACACGCAAATTCGTCACACTCTCGCGTTTAAAACAAAATCCTGCACAGCATTTCAAGGAAATACTCGCAATTTCACATATACACATCTCATGTTCACAACCGCAATTCTGTTCATTGTACACTTCACCAAATCAGCATACAATCGTTAATGCGCTCTAAACTAACGCTAAAAGCAGGAACGCAGCTCCCAAAAACTCCACTATTTTATCATAGTGCTGCTGCCAGTATTACTGCCATTACTTTTTCTGATGTTTACACGAACTTCAAAACTTTATCTTATTTTTTGTTTCATTAGAAATGATGTTCTTTGCAAGAACTTGAACAAAATTCACATTAAGCGATAATGAGATGAGTTGTGTATGAATGAATTGTTGTCGTGATAGGTTAATCAGACCTTAATTAATGATCGATAACAGCACCTGATTGGACTCAGTCCAGTGATTGCGTGATTCAGACGGAACGTCAGCACAGTCAACGGTCGGTAGCTTTTATGCGAGCCTGAATGTGCTAGAGGGATACCCCAAAAGTCATCGCTAAGTAATCGCCATATTGGTGCACGTCTCGTAACATCTGCGTTCCTCACTATTGCTTCACTGAAATTGACAACATTTCATACTACTCGACAAACTCACTTCATTTCCTTGTTCAACAACATTCATCTCTCCTGTTTTACCAGTCATTGCGATGTTCTCAGAATCCTTACCACATTTGGTTGTATGTCAGATCGTCATTCATCTTCCAACAATGACCGCAACCCCACCCCTCTCTAAAAATCTATCGTATGTTGCTGATAAAACGGAAAAAATCGAAGAAATTGATCCAGTGATCAAAAATTGGTCAATGATATTGACGGAATCACTTACAATGATCAACGATATGTTTTGAAGATGTCATATTGGATAAAAAAGAAAAACTAATTAAGCATGTTTTGGCAAACTCCGCAATCCTGCTTTTATTCCAGGACCCTCATATTCCTCCTCGGGGGGGGGTCATCCCCTTGTAAGAAGCACTACATTATACGCTTGTTTGCTCGTCACTGTGTTCTTATGAAAACAATCTCATTTGGAGGTAGGAGATATTCGTTTGGAGTGCTTATTATGTGGTGTTTGTGTTTATTTATTGTATGATGATGACGTTCATGGGTAGGTTGAATGAGATGTACGACAATGAATAAGATGTTTTGAAGCCCTTTCGTGGACTTACCGTGATGGATTCTCGCGATATTTTGATGTAAAATTGAATGCCAATTAAGTGGCTTAAATTGCAGATTCGAATTGTTCATAGCAGTTTTTTGAAGCATCATTTCTCAATATTTAAACAGACAGAATGCAAATGCTTCATTAGCAGACTAAAAGACCTATTCCTTGTCTCGTCTCCACAGCGAAAATCTTCCGCGAAAAGCTTCCACCATTCAAGGACATCTTCAAGCATTAAATATGCATCGTTTAAATTCATGCTGCTGACTGCGGCATTGTTCATAAGAGGGTACTTTCATTTTTTCAAAAGCGATAATTACACATACGCTGTTTGAGTCTCATGAACGATTCCTGTTTTCAAAGACACTTGAATAAGTTGAGCATTTCCAGTGAACTTTTCAGTCGATAATTTGAACTCTCATAAACGGAAAATGTGCAATATTCGAAAGAACGTTCGTTGAAGGTCTAAAGAATTCCCTCCCCTTGATTTCCAAATTTTTGAAACTGACTTGTCTCAAGTCTCAACCAAGGAATTTGTTTGTGCATAGAATGCTGCTGCCTTCAAGAGAGAACGCAACATGCAGAGTAAAAGCTAATAGATATTGGTGATTGAATGAACAAATGAGTGATGAAGAGACTCTGTCCTGCGAATAAGATTTGTTGCTGATGTACCTAATTTAAGTCGATGGTTAACAACGACTTGTAATGATCTTCATCGCCGGATGATTGCTCAATTGTGCGCAAATGAGTTTATTTATGGTTTAGGCGAACAGAAGGAGTTAGGTGAATGCATCGTAATGGACGACATTGAATCCAATAAAGGAATTGAAGACGCAATGGGAAAACGAATGAATTCGAATGAGTATGACAAAAAATGAGGAATAGATAACGGCGTTCAAGGGGAAGAAGAGAGGAATGATCAGAATAGAGGATGATGGATCAAGGAGAATAAATGTTAGAGAGTGGAAAGGTCCTGTAGTCTGATGGTCTGTTAATGAGATGAATGAATGAATAAGGAAAATGAAATTAGTTTGAAATGGCTGAACACAAGGCAGATGTCATTGAATATTCACTTGCTGAGTTCTAGAGCTGTTGTCTTGATGCGTGGCTCGCGTTAATGAATTCAGAGTGAATTATTAAAATGAATCTATTTCCCGAAAACGCGAATGTTAACGTCAACTCAAATGATTACAAAATGAAACGAGAGTTCCAACTAAGGTGAATCCAGCAGATTGAATCACGGATTCGCAATCACGTTCATAGTGCTTTAGATGCTATCCTCAGAATGCTTTTCACATTTGATCATTAATCACGATGCTGCGCGTTTGCTCATAAGCGAATAGTGGAGAATGATGACAAATTAAATTTACTGATATTTTTGATGATGTATCCGATTTTTGAATCGAGAGCAATTCAAAGAAAGCGATATTTGAAGAAATCTAGAGATTATCTCATAGTTAACGTAAACACACAAAGAATTTTGCTAAAATTTTTGCGATTTCGCTATTTGAGACTATCATAACCATGAGGTTTTTTCTCATGGTTGATTCTTCCTACCAACGAAAACGGAATTGTCATCAATTTGTACTACTTTTTAGTTTGTTCTCGATTTTTTTTATTCTCCTTGAATGTTACGTTCACTTCTAATTTTTTGGTGTTGCCTTTAATAATTCACGGCATATGCAAACAATAAAATCGGTTACTTCCGATTCAAAATGACGACTAACGACGATAGCGTTGCATATAATCATTTGCGTAGCTGTTTGATCACCCACGATAGTGCATTATATCATCGTAACGTATATGACTGTTATATCATAATAATAATAATAATAATGATATAATAATATTCATATGCGCACACAAACACATGCGTATATTTGTCAATTTGACGATGAATTATGAGCGTATCATAAATTAATGAATGGATTTATTCAAATTAGCCAAATTCACTATTCAACCAGAGCTGAACCGCACGCGAGAACCTGATCAACTCTTATTGGTGGATGTTATTATGACGATTACTATTGTTCATCGTATCTTTCGAGTGTTTCATTCTCATTTCAGTTAGATTCATTAGCGTAAATGATTTCGTGTGAATTGCATTTCGCTCATTAATCAGTTCTCAGCTTTGCCACCCACTTTCAATTCAGTTTCATATGCTACGATCATTTGATCAAATGAGGTGTTTGGAGAGGGAATCCTATGTGAAATTTTCAAATGAAGGTGGAATTAAGTTCAGTGTAGAATAACAAATGTTAGCTTGGTAATTGTCTATTGCAATTGTTTAACAGCCACGTAGAAAACAAATATATGGTCATTTTGAATTCGAATTCATATGAACAAATCAACTTTAATGAAGGTGACACTTAGAGCAAAGTCAGCACTCACCTGTCATCGTACACAAAACCACCACTTAATGTATTCAAATAAACCGCAGCGGACACAGAAGCAACAATAAAATAATATCGGGATGGAATTGCTGCTTCTATTGGATTACTTGAGACCATACTTCAGCTGAAACAGAATTACTCATCGAAGATTTTGAAGGTGTTGCTTGAACCAACAAGCTCCATTGAAAGATATGATCACATTTAATACAATGATGGCACAACGACGGAATAATAAAGCTTACGGAATTTCGTAGCGTTTTATTCTGCACAATGAAATTCCTGAATACTGCTCAGTATCAGTGAGATTTTCACCGTGAATGAATATTTCTGCAAAGAGTAGTTCTCGAAGAACTGAAAAGGAAAGTCTTGAAAGCAAATGCTGAACTTGGGACTAATTTCAACCGAAAAGATACCTCCATCAAATGTCCCCCTCAAAGAATGGATATATCTTTTGAAAAGCGAATAAATATCTAGGATTTAGACAAAAATCATAGGCCGTACTCTCACGCAATACATAGATGCGTCTGTTATCCCGTATTTATCGGGCGTGGCATGATGACGAACGCAGTTGGCGTTAAGATGGAATAAAGTGTCATTCATAAGTTAGGCTGCAATTAGGGGCGGTGAACAGTAGTAGTGATCACTGAGGAAAGAGGGGGAAACCACGCCTTTGGATAATAATGAATACTACTACTGAGATTAGTTCGTAAAAGTTCACATCTGATAATCGTAAGGAGCAAGTTTTGTTGCCAAGGAAATGCAAATTCAAAGGCACAAAAAATTGTATCCAATGAACATTTCTCAGCAACGTTTTTTCAATTAGAATCACCTAAACTTGTTTCGTGCATTCCTGAAATTCTAATCTCAAGCGTTACAGCTGAAACGTCCTGAAGAAAAGTTATTTTAAATGGGATTTTGAAATCGATCAATGAATGGGAAACTCTGGATTTTAATATTTTTATGATGTGATTACTAATGTGTGATTTAGTGGTAAACAAACGATTAATACTTGATCGCTACAAATATGGAAATTTGATTGCTATAAAACTGTCAGCGTTTATTGACATAGCATTTTGCGTATCTCCGATAGAAAGGAATGCCAAACAGAACAGAGTCGAATGAAATCATGACACCTTATAAACAGAAATTATCAAAAAAGCATAACTTCCCACATGAAGGGTCTGTCGATAGAGTGGAAGGTGTGAACAACGTTCATCATCGCAATAATATCAATTCAAATAATTTTTCATTGAAAATATCCTTCAGGAGTCTATCAATTGCGATGGCCAAAAAAAGGTATGCATTGTTTCAGCTGAATTCTCTTCAAGATTCGCTTTATCAGTTCGAAACGTCGATTGCAATCATTGTGAAATTGAAAGCAACAGATCAAAAAAGTATTTGCTGAAAATGACTGATGCGATATTTTCACTGTTTCAGTCCGATATCCGCGGTAGCTGAATTCGAATCGAGGAAGTCGCCATGGCGATCGATATGGCTTTGCAATACGCTTCAATTTTTAAATGGAATTCAATTTTCCATCTTCTTCACTTCCATGTTACCCTATCTGCGAGCCGTAGGTATTTGATCGTCCTCTCGTTGCTGAAAAATTAAACGATTCGCACACTCAAGCAATCTTTTTATCATGCACTTACTGCCGGTTTTGCATACATAAATTTCACTTTGACTGAATTATCAAGATGAATCACCAAAAGCAAATCAAATACGCTTAAAAACTCTAAAATAAACTTTATTTATGACAGCTTGATCCAACAGTTGCATTGGATTTCTACGGTTGGATTGTCGCAGTTTTTCCACTCGGTCAAACGATTGCAGCGTTTATGTTCGGTGTTTGGAATCAAAAAACGAAATCTGCAAAGCATCCTGTCGCGGTTGGTGTTGTTTTGATGGGTTTAGGTAATTTCATCTACGGAACGTTACCTGTATATGAGTTTGGTTACAAATGGATTATGTTACTTGCGAGATTCATCGTTGGTTTGGGAGCAGGTTCGTTTTTGGTGTTAGTTTCGGTTTGTTCATTCGATTTCACTTCTTACATTGATCCATTTTACTTTGCATTCGTTTAGTTCGCTCTTCTCATCAAATAACCTCTACCATGAATGTTAACAATCAAATATCACATCACGGAATATCATTTTTTTTGCCGTTGCGAAATTATCCAGTCACCTAATGAACATACCTATCATGTGGTTTCGGTTAATTTGCGATCAAAAGTGCATCGCTGTTGTTGTGCAGTTTAATGCTACACTGTAAAAGTTCAAAAAATAAATGCCTATCAAGCATGTCATAAGCAAGATGTAACCGCTGAAGATATGTAGCGTTTAAGTTTCATATGTAGATCACGGGAAGGAAGACGACCCCCTGAAGAATGCGAATGGCTAATTAGAATATCTGGATCTAATGAATTTCATAGCTGACCAAGCTAGCGAAATGAATTGCCCATTTTGTGTGTATATTCGAGTGGTTATTGTGATTAGTCTGAATGCTCGGTCAGGTAATGTGAGCGTGCTGCGTACTTATGTGGCATGTGCATCGACACCAAAAGATAAAATGA
Organism: Anisakis pegreffii; assembly: GCA_035041965.1. NCBI lineage: Eukaryota > Metazoa > Nematoda > Chromadorea > Rhabditida > Anisakidae > Anisakis > Anisakis pegreffii. The sequence goes on from JAPYMA010001077.1 coordinate 75,813, forward strand.
AGGCGCTGTCGTTGGGCATTGGAATGTTTGTTTTCGGTTTCTCCATGGGTCCGGCAGTCATGGTATGATTTTGACGAGTCAACAAACCATTATTTCCATTGAAAAACGTTATCTTTCTCACAATGAGTACTTCATCGCTGACGTAAACAAATGCAAACATCATCCATCCAGCACGGTAGCGATCCCAGGAATAAAACTAACTTTCAAATTCCAGCGTTTTAAATATCATGGGATTGGAATGTTTAAGAAATTCTTCCTGATTATATTAATGCAAACTAGACATAAACAACCACCACCTTACATCATTCCGAACAGAATGATCAACATTGATCTTGTAATTGTAGCTGATCTTCACGCCGCTCGGCAAAGATGGATTTCGATTGGGATGGATTCAAGTGACGATGTACAATTTACCAGCATTTGCAATGGTAATCATCGCCGTCATATCATTGTTACTTCTTTTCACTTGCTTCGAAGAGGAGTATGCTGGAATTTTAAACGGTGGTCATAAGAACAGTAATGGCGTTTCAAAAGGTTTGTAACATATTTATCCTGTGCGATTAGTTCGATCACACATACAAGTGCCAGAGGATGCAGGAAGGTGGCATCCAAATGCTGAATTTCATTAGCAATTTGACAGAAGGTTAAAAGAAGGCGAAACCGTCGTGCTGAACTGATGAGTCAATCTGTTACATGTGAACATGTAGTCGAGGGGATAGTATGTTGTCATGAGCTTGTTAAATTGTTTTCTGTTAGATTGTAATTGAAACGCTTCTTCCAGTCAGTTGCACTTTCAGGCTCACTTTCATCTGTTATTGTGCCGAAATTCGATAAAGTTGCTGCATCTATTTGCATTGGTGTTTGGTTCGTGCAACAGTGTATCGGTACCAACGTAGAAGTGTACGTTTACACAACTTTAATTCGATATCACAAACAATTTTTCCTTCAAATCCATTTTTTTCCTTCTAAATCCAATTTTCCTTTCCAAAAATCCAAATTTCACAAACTAGTAGATAATGGATTTATTGTTCGCAAGCGAATGGATTGTTCGCAAACAAATCGTCACTGACTGAGTTACGATAGCTTGCGTCAGTTAGCACATCGGAGCAGGAGATCAATCTGAAATACAGATGTTACTAGTGAACAGTGTTATGAAAACCATTACCGCAGTTAATGGAGAGTATTCTTGGAAAGGCACGAGTAATTGGCAGAGCTCAGAATAGTGATGTGAAGCGAGCACTAAAACTTGCAGATTAATGGTACCGATGACTATGGCCATGTACAACTGGAACAGCGAACAGGCAATCTTCTACAATGGTATTATCATTCTCGTCTCGGCCGGATTCTCTTCTGCTGTCTACTTAATTATGGGCTGTACAAGAATTGGCAAGAAGTGTTATACTATTTTGATTTATTTCAATTCCTTGGCAAAATTTCCCTTTCACAGCCGATAGCAATTTCTGAGAATATTCTCAAAATGAGTTTGGTTCGTCCATTTCAAGCATAAATTACCTCCTCTTAAGTTTGAAAAGCAGAAAGATTCAAAAGATTTTCTTCCAGAGATAAACGACTATTGATTGGATTTGGAATAATAGTTTTCATGCTGCATCACCTACTTCTCATACCGTGGCCTTTCTACAGTGGTCCGTTGGATTATACGCCATTAGGTTGGTTATCCAAATCCTTCTGACGAAGCTTTCTGAAGTGATGAACAACAGATACAGAGCAAATTCATTAAGCCGACTTCATAGAGCACTGTTTACTTCAAAGCAATCGTTTTTTTAAATGTATGTGTATGCAATGTATTCACAGTAACAATCTCATGATTTCCTCTTCTGCTGCAGTCGGTAATTCAACCGATCCGAATTTATTTGGTGGTTGTCTCCGAACCTATGAATGGTGTTCGTACACCACACGAGTGCCACTAGTGGTATATGTTTTTGCAAGCGTAATTTTAATGGGTACTGCATTTCCAACGATTGGTGCCTCTGGCGGGACACTTTTTGCCGAAATAATCGGTCCAAGGAATCAGGTGACCATTCAGCTATTATTGTCAGGACTTTGGATCAGAACTATCCTATCAACATACCAACTTTAATCAGAATGAATGCTTGATGTGATAAATTTTCAATTCAGTTTTATGATCACATGATTCACTTCCAGGGATTTATGCAAGGGGTGTTCGCGTTTTTCGGCAGCGTTGGGCGATTTGTTGGACCCCTTTTTTCAACGTGAGTTCATAGTTATATACTATGGTTGCAATCGTAAGATCTAGGAATATAATCCGTACTATTTCGTTTCAAGTTTCAATCGGTTGTCGCTGAAATTTTTGCTGATCCATCTGCAGAGAAGGCCGAGAATTACATATGCATGGAGTTGAAACATTTTTATTCGTTTACTCATGTATTTCCAAACTTTTCTGAAGTTTTACAGAAAACGATTTCCAGATATCTCTTTGAGAACGGTGGTTACTTACCACCAGTGGCAGTGCTATTAGGAATGTTGGCCAGTGCGCTGACTGCCGTGGTTATTTTCCGACGAAGACTTGTCCCATTACGGCTGACTCCTAAGATTGGTTTCGCAACGCCCTACAAGAATGGAATCTTCTATCGACTCTAAGATATTGTTGCTCATAAAAATGATCAGCATTGCAATCGAATGCTCTCCTCATTCTCATATTGATCTTCTGTGACCTCATCCCTTCAGTTGACCTAAATGGTTCATCGAATTGGATTCATCTTGCTCATTCAAACGTTTTCAGTTGAAGAATCGAATTCATCGAAAACCATTTAAATATTTTACTGAACAGAAGTTATGTTGGCTTAAACGAGCTCACCTCATTTGCATACGTATTACGGTTCATTTTGGATGCTCAACGCCAAATTAAAGTGCTCGCAAATCAATGATCTTTTGATCAATAAATGAATCTTGTTTAAGGTCTTACCACGGCTTAAACAGCAACATTCTCATTAAAAATATTGCCTCGGACAGATAATGCTTTCAATCATATAAAAATGTCTAACATATAAAAATTGAGTTCCAAAACGATACCTATATTTAGTGTTTGAATACTTAAATATTTAGTGTTCCTATAATGTGCAAAAAATCAAGTCTGAAATATTCCATGCCCTTTAGACGGAACTAACAAATCAGTTTTGAGCAAAATGAGTTTAGGTGAAGTTACAGCTCGCTAGATCAAGACTTGGCTTTATAAGCCATCGATGTTAATTTTGACACCGACATGATATATTACTTCCAGAATCCTGTGGTGTTATACTTTAAGCACGACACGCAACCAAAGAGGAGCAATTCTCCGGCCAAAAAGTTGCACTCTGACCAATTCTATTCTAAGCATCGTATATCATGTTCAGAATGATCACAAATTTAAGCAATTACAAACTAAAGGTTACAGCCTGAATCACAAAATAATCCGGATTACTAAGCGAAAAGCTCGCTCCTTACCATTCCCTCATCTCATTACCTTGAGCAGCATTCCCCCCACATCTTATGAAGCATAAGAAACGGATGACAATCTTAAAATAAATGAATAAAAAGAGCAAACAATGCAAATTTGCCTTTGTGCCAAACGTGGCAACCTGTCACCGCTCAACGAATTGACTTACCTTTCAGAAGCGGGAATTTGAAAATTTCTAGAAGCAACCGTCACAGACTACCCTGCTTGACGTTTTTGGGGGCCCACTGACCGCTAGACGGGTGCCGAAGTGCCGTTTCGCGATCAGGGGCCCAGGAAAGAAAAGCCTGACTTCCAGTCGAACGAATCTTCGGGTAGAAAACGCCTCGTCAACCCTCACTAGTCGGGGCCAACAAGTCATTTATTACCCAAAGCACCAGGGCCACGGTTGTCATTTGATTAGCACAAACACATGCCCAAACCCGGCCAATTTTCGCGAAGACACTGACAGCCCCGACCCCTGGTTGCAACCGGAAATCAGGTGGATACTGTCTAGCTAGTAAATGCCTCGCCGTAACTAGTGACTCAAATTCCTTTATGCGAAAATAACGTTTGATTGATATGTCCGTAAACAGTGCATAACCCTACGCATGCGACAGTCATTCACTAGCCGGACAGCATCGATTGAAAGAGCTCTTATAACCACACGAAGGTGGCCGGAAGACGAAGTTCCTCAAGAGCTCTTTCAAAAACGAAAAACAACAATAACAATAAACAAACAACAACAACAAAAGGAAACAAACAACAACAACAAAAATAAACGAAAAATAACAACACCCCCCTCCCCAAAACTTTTACACTTCTCATATAAATCACATCAAAAATGGAAATGGAAAAAAAATCAGAGCATACAATACATAAAGCATCACAACAGATAACACATATCACGTCAGTACATACAAAATATATCACATAACAACATATATCATAGCGTATCATGCAACTTATCACAGATATTTAAGCATCAACAAAAACGCAGACATCACGACACCAGTTCTTCACAACAATTAATTCTTCTCCATTATGGGAAACTGACGAATTCAACACTTAGAGTAGAACACCGCCCTGAAGTACTAAATTTGTTATCATCAGATAAAACCATAGAACAATATCTCTAACAATTACAGTATATGATTCTTTCGGAATAAATCCAACGGAATATATGCAATTAACCTAGATGACTAAGTTCGGTTACCTAATCTGTTACTGCGTTCACAACAAAAAAACTAATGAAGGATAAACAAAAAATACGGGAAGCACAGATTCATTGCACAGCATGCATGTGGAAGAAAACGTAAGCATGAAAAGCGGGATATTATTGCAAATGAAAGAAGCCATGCAGATTTTGGTAAACCTCATCGAGGTTCACACAAAATTAGAAGCTCTTGAATATTCCAATTTCATACAGCAGGGATATCCTACGTCTTATCAGTTAAGGTGGCTCGAGAGAGAGGCAACAGATTGACGAAGAAATGAACAAAGTTTGGTTTATTGACTTGGTGGCTCTAAAGAGAGCCGTTGGGTTTTTTTTCATCTATGCTGGCGCTGAAGAGATCCGTTCGTTCAATAATAATAAAATTCACGCCTTGGTGTCTGTAAGAAAGTGCTATGTACGTATCCTACTGAAAAGAAAAAGAAACAAATATAACGTAAACATCTAATAAATTAAAAACTAAAAGAATTTAAACTCACAAATACATACAAAAATTTATCAATCCATCAATTTATTACCTTCCACTGATGAACCAGTTGCTGCTTCCTTGTAGCATTCCACTTGAAATGGCCGTTCTCCTGTTGAATCGTCACCGACATTCCGCTCGAATCCAACCGAGTAAATGAAAGTTGTTACCATTAGCACTTATAATCAACTCATATGCTTGTATTCAAACTATACAAAATATGTTTCATGAGTACTACCACTGCGAATGAAAAAGAAGAAAATGGTCACAAAATGATTCTTATTTTTTTGATTAGTCGTTTGAGTGGCCAGTGACACAGATATTACATTTCCATAGAACCCGAGGTCACCCGCCGCTGTCCATGAAAACATGGAAGTTTGACGGTACGAGTGCCGGGTTCACCCGGAACCGGGATAGGATTGCTCCTTGGGTTATCAGCCCATTCTCCCGGACGCACTGCACCCGTACACCTACGAGGGAGCTACAGAATGCAGTATCTGTGCCTCTGATCCAATTATGAATGGATGGACCAATGTATTAGAACCATTCAGTGGCCCGTTTTGCCTATTAGTAAGATTAAGGATCAAGCAAAAACTAATACAATAAGAAAAAAGATGAGCTGACAAAATAACTAGCCTCTGCAAAAAATGTGTGGCCACTGTTCGTCCGTGATGAACCAGTTGCTGCGTCTTTGCAAGGATCGTCCCAAAACGGCCATTCCGCGGTTGAATCACCATCAATATTCCGATCGAATCCAACCGAGTAAATGAAATTTGTTAACATCAATACTTACAATAAACTCATATGCTCATATTCAAACCTTATAAAATCTCGTACCTTATTAGCACTTATGACAGACAATAACTGTACTGACAAGGGAAACAAGGATGTCATCACAGAAGTGTATGAATGCCATCATGACACTAGCTAATAGATAAGCTTCGGCGAGTAACCACAAACACCTTAGAGATTTCTCCTTATAATGCATTTAGCAACATTGAACTGAGTGAAGCGATTTCATACGTGCAAGCCAATGGTCAACCCGATTATAATTCCCCCCTGTTAAGAGAAAGTGCGCATAGTGAGTCCGGGAACCCTCGTTACCTGAGCAAATGCACGAACACACTACTCAGGCCAACTTACGCGCATTCCCTATCCCCAGTCAAATCGGCGCCTTTCTCGGGCCGGGAACGCCCGTAATATGTTCCGAAGAATAAATGCTAGCGATACTCGGGTAAACATCGCTAACATATTTTTAGTTGTTTCTCCCCGATTCGCCGAGACTGCCGGTAGGCGGGGAACGCCTGTCGCATTTACCTAAACCTAGCCCCTCTCGTTGGCAGCTCGACGGGTTGGGATCACCCACGCAACCAAAATATGCTTTTAAAAAATAACCATTAACTGCACACATGACTTCGCATTCAACTCAGTTCGGCTGTCACTAAACAGCACTACAAGCAAGACGTTCTTCGAGTCACCACCTAGCGACTCGACTCTTCGGGTGAGTGGTCCAGGCGAACTTTCCAGACCTACCGCTAACTTCATAAGGCTATTCATACCCTACGTTTGTGGAGCTCATTTTTACGGGGACGGTTTTACTTTCTACATGCCAGTACAGCTATTCAAAATAAAACTAAAGAACCCATGATGCTTTTCCTCCCTTTCACCTATTTGATGGACTCAAGGTCTAAGAAAAAAGGAATATAATAAAAAAGTATCAAATTAACTGGCCTTTATTGCTGATGATGATTTGTCGTCGTGAAAAGCCGTTCACCAAATTCCAACGTCCACTGAGGAACTGAAACATACGTAATAGTTGGAAATGGAGATCTATCAGATCACATTACAAAAAACGCATTCGGCAGGCTGAGAATTTCGTCAACAACGGAGAGAAATGAAAACATTTCAATCATCTCATTAAACCAATTTTTTACTGCGAAAAGCACATCAACATTCACAGAAATATTTCGTCAAAAACCTGAAGAACCTAACCAATTGTCAGCATCATTATCGTTCCACCGAATGAGGAACGTTACTGAAAGGCAAATTTGCTGAATACTAAATCTACGATACTTACAATTAATCGAAAAACTTATGTCCTAGTTAAAAAGAACAAAAAATGACGATAAAATGCAAATTTATCGCTGATAAAACAACTTTTCGGGAGAGAGCTCAAATACGCTTCATGAATATGCTGAATCCGTTAATTTCACGCAAATGAATTATCACTTGCGCAATTAGTGTGAGTAATTAATCGCATAATTGTAATTAATTAGTCTTTATAACGAAAAAAGCTAAGCATATGAACATGAACCGAACGAACCAATAGTTCGTAACGGAAAGAATCACTTTGAAACCGTTGTGTTCATTTTGTAACGGTATATTGTAGTGGAAAATGAGGGCGAACATGGCTCATGCAAAATGGCTGCTTTGCAAAGTGTGTGAGCATCAAGAATAATGCTTACGTGGGCCAGCCGCATGATTCACCACCTCGATTGACAAAGAAGATCGTCTCAGGACTGATTTTTGGTTGATTCTATTTTACCGTTATCTCGTACTGGTGCGAAATTCCCGCATGTTACCGTAGCCGTTACAGTAATGTTATGTCAGCAGCCAATCAAATGCTTCTTCTAATCAGCTCTCACACTGCCGTTTCACTTTTCTCTCACCACTCAATTGCCTTTGGCTGTTTCTTAGCATGCATCAGGCATGCAGACTACACCACTTGATTTGTGGCTTTCCGTTGCAATTGATGCTTTCAATTCATGAGAAACGAGACGACTTTCAGGAACGAGACGACTAACCATTGAAAATCAAAACGAATTCACGACAAACAGCTTCGGAATTCGAAAGAAAAAACCCTTTTCAACGCTCAAAATCAGCCTAATATGTCGCATAGTTCGCGTTAGAAAGACTGTGCAAGTGAGATGCATTAATATGCATCTTGCTTACACAGCGCTGTATGCACATTAATGCAAATGAAATGAAAGCATGGAGATGCATTCAGTTCATTACAGAGCAGTATATGTGCTATTTCATTTGGTTCAATTACTCATGTTTGATGTATGCATGCAGCACTGTGCAAGTAAGATGCACTCCGCTGTATACGAGTTCTCTGGCAATGAAGAGAAATGCTCCAGTTATCTTTAGCAATAAGGAGAGCTGTGCTAGTTTTACATCAGTAATGAATAGCTATATCTCCTAATCGAATCATAATTTCTGGGCAAATTATATGATATTCTGAACGTAAAGATTCTGAGTAATCGAATGGTCTAAAGAAATTCACATGTTACAGGGCAAACTTGAGAGTATGTTTACCTTGAAGATGGTAAAGATGGTGATTTCTACAAAGCAATAATAATGTGTTGATATTGATCTATAGTGATAGAATGAATGAGCGACTTTGCGCTTGTTATCGGTAAAGATGGTAACCTCTATAGAGGATGTATGGTAAGAATTTAAGTTAATTTCGCTTAGAGGGTGGGTTAAGTTTGTTGGTTCTGTCTCGGTTTGCGGAGTTCACCATCGACGTTCGGTTGGTTGATTTGTTTTGCGAATGCCTTGCATTCGAGTGCAATTTCAAGTGGTTCTGATAGAAGTTGAAGAATTTTAAAGAAAGTGATCGATTCTAATGGGTAACGAGAGGAATTAGGTCGGTCGGTGTTCAACGACGACCAGATTTCTTAGGTCTGTGACCACTGAAGAACAAATTTCATCGAGAACGACGGATTTGTGTGAGCACTGAAAAAATTGAGCCATTTTTCAGCTCAAGTATAGGATCGAACTTATTCGCTAAAGTCAGCTATCACTGGTGATCTATCTGGTTGGCTCTTTGATAGTCACCAACTGTAACGGTATTCAGTGGTACCTGCAATCTAAAATGCTGGAAAAATAACTGCTCAATAATCGTTCAGCCATTATCCAATTTAACAATTAATTTCTTTCCTTCAGGCCATTTGTTTTTGCCACAAACTTGTGGTGCACAAAAGTTCTACGGAAAATTAATGGTGCCCACATTCGGTCGTATCGAATCGGCGATTGTTAATTATGACAGCAAGAAGAAAGAATAATCAACCAGCAAGCGCTTATCTTTGCATATCTGATTTTATCATTCCATTACCGTTCAATGCATTCTAATAGAGCATAACTCCAACAAATAATTAAAGTATTTTGTTCGTCGCATTAATCATTTGTTTTAACAGAGTTCTCATTCTTTTCCGAGCTGCTGTAATCGCTCTCATGACTTTTATCACCAAAAGTGTTCACTTCTACTAAATTCTCGTTCATTTCACTCAACAATTAAAGTCAAATTCTCATTCTATCAAATACAATCTATAATTGACCATTTGACTCTCGAATATTGTTGCGCAGAAATATTCAATTGTTGCATTGTTGACTTCAGCTGTCAACACTCTTCAACGTGTCCGGTAAATAGTAAATGCTACAGAATGAGAAATTGATTCAAACTGTGAAGTGAAACAAGACGAAGTGAATGAGAAAAAGTCATGAAGTGAACGGTATTCGCATGTTATAGTTATGAGAGTGAATACAACACGTCTGAAAAGAATGAGAATCCATCTGAAACAGTTTGAAGTGAGCGTATCACAGACAATAGCTTTTCATACAATCATAATTGATTGCTCATGCAATCATACACAGGAACACAACAATTGCAATACTAACATAAGGATCACAAAGGTCTAACAAAGGTCCAGCGATGTCAATTACCATCATGATTGTGGTAATAAGATTACACATAACGGTCATCTGAACATAACATATGCGATTTTCATATTCAATAGGGGAGGGGGTAACGGCAGTCTACCAGGTCATCAAAAGGGATAGTAAAGTACACGAACTTGAAAACCAATGTTCTAGATATTGAAGAGGTTGTTAAACAATTTTTGTGGAATTTTAATAAAACACACATCTCCTCAATAAAGCTCAACTAAGCCAAACTGCTGAGTAAAATTTATAATATTTTGAATGTAGAGGTTCTACTGGATCGCTTGGTGAAAACAAAATTCACATGTTTCGGGGCAAACCTGAGAAGACGGTTAGCTTGAAGATCGCAATCCGCTAATTGCTAATATGAACGTATCGATTGCTCTATAATGATCAATTTGTATGAATGAGCGCGACTGCGCTATAGAATAGGGATAGGTCCAAGTAAATGGCCACAGCTCCTCAGGAAAGCAAAATCGCTCGACAATATATATGTTTTTCTGAATGAGGAGATCCAGCTGGATAGATCGATGCAAAAAAATATGTTACTGAGCAAAACTGAGCTTACGGTAGCCTGTAGGTGGCAGGCGAGATATTATTAACAAAACGTCTATATCTCCTTAACTAAGCCAAATTGCTCAGTAAAATTTATAATATTCTGAATCTAGAGGTTCTGCTGGATCGAACAGTAAAGGGAAATTCACACGTTTCCGGGCAAACCTGAGAAGACAGTTAGTTCGAGCATCGCAATCCGTCTATTGCTATATGAACGTATTGATTGAGCGCGACTGCGCCATCTAATTGAGATAGGTCTAAGAAAATGGCTATATCTTCTCAGGAAAGCAAAATCGCTCGACAAGATATATATTTTTCTGAATGAAGAGATCCAGTTGGATAGACTGATGCAAAAAAATTCATATGTTATCTGGCAAGCTTGAGGGTACGGTAGGCTCGGAGATCGCAAATCGTATAGCATTGAGTATATGGCTACACCTCCTCATGGAATCATAATTTTTCGGGGAAATATATGATATTCTGAACTTAAAGATTCTGAGCAGTTGAATGGTGCAAAGACATTCAGCTGTTGCGGGGCAAGCTTGACAGTACGGGTATCTTGAAGATGGCTACCCCCTCAGCCGTAGTGTGACACATATATTTATCTACAGTGATCATTAGTATATGAACAGAGATTACGGTAGGCCCGAAGATGGGAAACCGCATAGCATTGGGAAAATAGCGATATTTTCTCAAGAAAGAAGAATTGCTCGGCAACACATATGTTTTTCTGAATGAGGAGGTCCAGATAGGTCGACTGATGCAAAAAATGTAGATGTTAATGGGCAAACTTGAGCAGACGGTAGCCTAGAATGTGGCACCCGAGATAGTATTAATAAATTGCCTATATCTCCCCAACTAAGCCAATTTGGTCAGTAAAATTTATGATATTCTGAATCTAGAGGTTCTGCTGGATCAAACGGTGAAAAGAAATTGGCATGTTTCCGGGCAAACCTGAGAAGACGGTTAGCTCGAAGATGAAATTTGCGATCTTCGAGCTAATCGTATTGATTGCTCTATAGTGATCAATTTGTATGAATGAGCGCGATTGCGCTATCGAATTGAGATAGATCTATGTAAATGGCTATAGCTGCTGAGGAAAGCATTTGTTCTGGCTGGATCTCTACATTCAGAAAAACATATATATTGTTGAGCAATTCTTCAATCCTGAGAAAATATGGCTATTTTCCCAACGCTATACGGTTTCCTATCTTTGGGCCTACCGTAATCTCTGCTCATATACTACTGATCACTGTAGATAAATATATGTGTCAAACTAGGGTTGAGAGGGTAACCATATTCAAGGTACCCGTGCTCTCAAGCTTGTCCCGCAACAATTGAATGTGTTTGCACCATTCGATTTCTCAGAATCTCTATATTCAGAATATCATATATTTCCCTGAAAAATTATGTTTAGGTGAGGAGGGATAGCCATATACTTAATGCTATACGGTTTGCCATCTTCGAGCATGCTCCTTCTCAAGTTTCCCCAGTAACATATAAGTTTTTTTCAGCTGACTTGGCTGTTGGTTCAGTGACAACTCGAAAATTTACTCAAGCGTGGAAGTGAATGATGTCCACGTTTTCAGTTTCAATGCCTGAGTGAGTTATCGGTTGGAGTGGCAGTTCATAGTCGTGAATGATCGTTAGTGATCAATAGCGGCTTGCTGCGAAGAATAAGGAATAAGCTCATTGGAATGATTGTTAAAAAATTTAGAATGTTCAGTTTTGACTCAACTCTTTCGTTGATGTTGTTCTTTTGTTTCGTTTTATTCGAGTTGCGTATTGCATTTTTTTAAACAAATCTTGTTTAACAGATAATTGGATAATAGATACAAGCCGGATCATAGCCTGGCTCAGGCTCACAACATTAATGCTATTGGTACACCACTCGGTTTCAAGCAAAACTTTCCTCCGCGAACGGGAAAGTTTTGCTTGAAACCGAGTGGTGTACCAATAGCATTAAATCTTGTTTACTTCACCTCACGGTACAATAATACAACAAGCGTAACGCCATGAAACTGATTATATCTCGAATCAAAAATATCATACGCATGTGTATGCATCAGTAGTTGGATTGCACGGTAGACGTGTAGAACAGACGTACATGTAATTGAACTAGTGGCTTTCAGGGGTCCCCGTTTCTGTCTCTCAGCTTTTTCTTCGCCACAACTCACGAAGATAATGGAATTATTCTCCCTGACGCTTTTGGGTGACACATACAACAGTTCATTTCTTTGAGAGTGGCAGGAACGAAATGGGGAGAGTGGTAGATCACTACTGATTGCTTTGTTTGTTATAAGCCTTTCAAAGCTGTGTAATGACATTTTTAAAATACTTTTTGGATCACAACGAGTTGATTTCTTCGACACCACCGACGATTTCTCTACGGAAAACCTCCCAACTCTGGATAAATTTCTCGACTCTCTTCTGAAATGTCACTAATACGTAAAAAATCATCAGAGCAGAGTGCAGTTGTGGTCACATAGGTTGTTGGTTGGGGTGAATGGTCATGCGGCCAACGAAGAGCGGGGGAACTGAGAGCGTATGAATCACTGGATTGGATTTGGCTCAGAAGGCTTTTTGAAGCTAGATCGAAGCGGTGAAAATGAGAGGAAACAATCACCGATGAACTTTGAAAACCTTGAAATGTTAGAGTCGATAGAAGAATCCAGTCTTGTAGGGTGTCGCGATACCAATCGGAGGAATTAAGCGTAACGGAACGAGTTTACGGCGAAAAACGGCCACAGTGGCTAGTGTGACGATCAAAAATGCCACTATCACTGCCGTTGGAGTCAAATAACCACCGCTTTCGAATAGGTATCTAAAAATTATTTCTTATGATATCATTTACAGGAATGAACTTCAAATATCATCAACTAGAACATGAATCAACATTTGCAAAACATATCACCAAAGCGCTCACGTTGAAACGACCGGTGCAGCGAATCGCCCAATGCTACCGAAGAAAGCGAACGAACCTTGCATAAAACCCTGAATATGACATTCTACTTAGGTGAATTTAGCACGTAGCAGTTGCCCTCAATTGCTCTTGGCCATTACTATAAGTTACATTAGCGATGCAAGATTTAGCTTTTCTCAGCAATGGGATTTTTAGTGCAACCTGATTCCTGGGACCGAGTATTTCAGCGAAAAGCGCTCCGCATGGGGTGCCAACCAGTGGAAACGCGACTCCGGCAAGAATCACATTTGAAAATATATACAAAGACAGAGGGACCCGCGTTGTGTGCGCACACCATTCGTAAGCTCGAAGACAACCACCAAAACGACTCGCATCGGTTGAATTACCGACTGAAACGAGAACGTCAGTTATAATGCAATCCCTGAATACTTCAGATGTGATAAACAGTAAGTCTAACTAAAAAATTGATTTTACTCGTCATAACATCAAAATTTGAAATGATCAGAGTTAGCTAACCTAGTGGCATGTAGTCCAATGGTCCGCTATAGAAAGGCCAAGGAATGATGAGGAGATGATAGAACATGAATATAATTATTCCGAATCCAAGCAGTATTCTTCTATCTCTGAAAGCATTCTCCATGACAACTTGATCATTAATGATCAGAAAATGCCACTTTCATGAATTAGAAGAGCATTCGTGAGGTTTCCAAACGTGAACCAGTAGAATTATTTGACTGTTTTCACAGTCAGTTACTGTTGTCTCCTGTGATCAAAAAAAATTGTTATGAGATATCAAAATCGACGAAGAAAGTATGAATTAAGAACATTACATCTTCCCAATTCTCGTACAACCCAAAATAAAAGAAACGAAAGAAGTAACTCCAGCTGAAGCAAAAACGAGGAAACCAGTATTTAAGATTGCCTGCTCGTTATTCCAGTTGTATGCGGACATAGTCGTTGGTACCATTAATCTACAATTATCGCCTATCATCTAATGTTGATAAATCACGCATAAAAATTAATGAGACTGATACGATGACCTAACTCGCTTGTCACTGTTTAAGTTATAGTTGTGATCATAACAGGTAAATCGATACGATGTAATATGCTTTTTCTGATAGATGTATGGTTTTTGGCAAAAATCATGAATATAATTGATGCACTGAGTGAAGATCTTATTAATATTGCAATTTGTGCTTGCAGTTTCACAGCCAATCTTGAACTCTTGCTTATCTTAGAGAAAGCAATGTTGAATTCTCCGTTTCCCATACTGAGTTTAATTAGATAAGTTATCGATCGATGCATAGCCAGAAACTCCTGCAGAATGCCGGATAAACTCACACTTCAAAATTTGTACAAATACATTGGTGCACAAACCAAACAGCGATGCAGATAATCGCAGCCAACTTATTGAACTTCGGTACGACGACAGATGAGGTTTGATCTGAAGCTAGATCTAATCAAGGGCGCCCATTTTTGTTAGATTTACTATTCCATCTTATTGATTTGCAATTAATAAATCAAGTACTTATTGCTCTGATTTCGCATGGACACGTCTTATTACCCACATTACGGGATTCATAAAATTAGTCAATTCCTATCTTTCGTATTGCTTAAAGCATCAGGGATGCACCACCTAATACGTCAATACCCCATAAGCGACAAACCTTTTGAGATGGTATTTTCGTTCTTTTGATCATTATTAATGATTCCAGCATATTCTTCTTGAAAGCAAGTGAACAGAACTAAAAGTGATATGATGGAGACAATGACCATCGCAAAGGCTGGCGAATTGTACATTGTCACTGGAAACCAACCCAACCGAAATCCATCCTTTCCGAGCGGAGTGAAGACCAGCTTCAAGTTCAAGATTAATAATTCGAGATCTAATCAGTTTGATTTCCTCGGTGTACATCGAGTCTGTCCATTGAATGCCAGTTTACTTTTCAAAAACCTGCTATCAGCATCAGCAGTTCAGGATCTTCGGCTCAATTTCATCAAAAAAGTTCGAATTAATGTGAATTTATTGAATGAAGGACATGAAGCGTTCAAATTATTGGATCAGATGTGAAATCGAACCATAGCAGCGGGTCCGATACAGAAACCAAAATTGTACATTCCAATACCCAACGACAGTGCCTTCATTTTATCTCTTGGTGTTGATGCACATGCAACATAAGTACGTAGCACACTCAGGTTACCTGTAAAAGGAATCTGTCGCTTCAATTAAATGCTTTCGATAACATTTGTTTCATTTTTAAACTATAAAATCTAATCGTCAATGAAGTAATGTACAAAATGATGAGCGTATCATGCACCAGCACCGGCATTTATATTACAGTTCACATCGATAAGGGAGTGTGAGATGCGTGCAGTTTGAGTGCATCCATTTAGCGACGAAAATTTCAAAGCTGTTATGGCAGGTATCACTAGTGTTTACCTAATGGTAATGTGTTCACTCGTCAATATTTGTCTGCCATCAACGCTTGTGTTCAGCCAAACATTAGTGTATTGTTGGATGAAAGATAAAAGTTCATTGACAAAATGAATAACCCAAACAAAGTTGATTTTTTTGCTGATGATGAAGACATATTTACTCGTTTAAAGCCGAAGCGCTGATTGTGAATACCGCAATAACTGAGTATCATATCATTATGTGTACCTTTTATAGGCTGTTGATGAAGTAATCTACCGAAACAGCAAACAGAAACAAAGTATTACATCAGAAGATAGTATGGATCGATGAAATGTGAAGATGAACAAGATTGATTAACTGTGAACTATTTGCAAATACGGTCTCGGTATAAGAAACGGACCTGCTCCAAAGCCAACGATGAATCGTGCCATCAGCATGATCCATTTGTAATCACACTGATAAAACGGCAAAGTTCCATATATGCAATTACCTATTCCCATCAATGTAATACCAACTGCGACAGGCCACTTTGCAGATTTCGTTTTTTGATTCCAAATGCCGAACAAGAACGATGCGATCGTTTGACCGAGTGGAAATACTGCCACTATCCACCCGTAAAAAGCCAAAGGTGCGGTTGGATCAAGCTGTAAAAAATCAGATACACTTTGGAACATAAAGACGTTTTCAAAACCTGAGTGTTTGTCAATGCCATGTTCAGAAATCAAAGGCGGAATGAAGCAGACATTTTGTAGATGATAGAAGGTGATGATATATGATAGCAGTATTGCTGAGCTGATCAGATGATCACTCGCTGTGATCAGTATATTAGTCGAAAACTCACTGCTCGCAGATAGGGTAACATGGAAGAGAAGAAAATGGAGAATTGAATTCCATCCAGAAGTTGAAGCGCATTGCAAAGCCATATCGATCGCCATGGCGACTTCCTCGATTCGAATTCAGTTATCGCAGATATCGGACTGAAGCAATGCATTCGATGAATGGAATTTTCCAAAAATCATTTGCACAGTCTCAGAAACTCATATTCACGAACTAAATAGAAATGGATCTGATAGAGTGTGAGAAGGATCGAAGTCCACAAACCTTTTCCATGGTGTATTAGTTGACGCTATATTAGAGCACGATAAATCTTTACTATGGGTAGTCGTATGACTATATTTGACCATTGTTTAGGATGATTTGATATGATCGAACAGACGAGTTTTGAAGAGCAGTGTTCGACAATGCAACGAAGCTCGCACACTCAGCTATGCCACTCAGACAGTTGTATTTATAAAAGAAACAGTGGCTTGTTTTAAAGATGCTGACACAGCTTATTGTGTACCGTTCTTCATTGGCATCACTGTTCATGGACTTTTCAGGAATGATTTGACTGTCATTGTACACTTGCCCGTGTTGATGTTATGTTTTCTGCACCTAATCGTGTGTTTACAACCTTGGAAGTACATAACTTTCCAACTTACGTATGGAATACACTCCATCTGAGTGTCGTAAGTTGAATTGTTTATCAGTTTATCAGTTATCAGCTCTTATTATGTACATTGATAGTTCACAATTAGTGTTCCATGATTTTAGTATCATCGACGCAAAGAACCCTGATTTATCCCTTTTGCAGTGCATTGAATGTGCAAGTACATTCGGGCTATTTCATTTGTCTGTGAGAATGCTCTTATCTGTAGATGTTTGTAGGTCGAATGCTCACAACTCGAGGACTTTGATCATAAGTCCATTTCTGTGGTATTTGTTCCCCGACAGACAGACATCAATTGAAACGGTCATGAGTGGTAATTGTCTGATGTGAGGGCGATTACGCATCGTTCATGCGATCGAAAACATTGAAAGGGCTTTTGTTCGTTCATAGCTTAAACATGATGCAACTACAAATAAGTAATTTTACTTCTAGCTGCTAAAAACACGTGTTTACGTTCGAAGCTGATTCCGAAAAAATCCACAGATGCTGCCACGTGTGGTGAAAATGTCAACATTTTCGTCAAAGATTTTTTCGACTTAAGTTTGAATGCGCCAACCCCTATAGCATCAGAAAAATAGCTATATCTCCTCGCAGAGGCAGAATTTTCGAGTGAAATTTTCATTTTTAGAAAGCAGAGATTCTGCTCAATACAATGATGCACAAACTTGAATATGTTTCCGGGCAAACTTGAGAAGACGGTAGGTTTGAATGTACCCATATTTCAATAGTAATGTGTAATATGCATTGATCTATAGTGATCAATTGCATATCAATGAGCATCTCATGCCAGTTCAGATAGCTATAATCAAATAGCTATAGCTCCTCAGCTAAGCGAAATCGCCCGACTAAATATATATTTTTCTGAATGCAGAGACTCTGCTCGATCGAATGGTGTGAAGATATTGATATGTTTCTGGGCAAACTTGAGAAGACGGTAGGTTTGAATGCGCCAACCCCTATAGCAACAGAAAAATAGCTATATCTCCTCGCAGAGGCAGAATTTTGCAGTGAAATATCCATTTCTAGAATGCAGACATTCTGCTCAATAGAATGATGTACATACTTGAATATGTTTCCCGGCAAACTTGAGAAGACGGTAGGTTTGAATGTACCCAATTTTCTGTAGTAATGTATAGTATGCATTGATCTATAGTGATTAAATGCATATCAATGGGCACCTCAGCGCTAGTTCAAATAGCTTTAATCAAATAGCTGTAGCTCCTCAACTAAGCGAAGTCGCCCGACTAAATATATATTTTTCTGAATGTAGTGATTCTGTTCGATCGTCCAGTGTGAAGAAATTGATATTTTACTGGTCAAAGCTAAAGGGGCACCCGAGATATTATTAATATAATGCCCATATCTCCTCAACTAAGCCAAATTGCTCAGTAAAGTTTATAATATTCTGAATCTAGAGAATGTGCTGGATCGAACAGTGAAAAATATTTGCTGGTTTCCGTGCAAACCTGAGAGGACGGTTAGCTCGAATATCGCAATTCGCGGATTGCTAATATGAATGCGTTGATTGCTCTATAATGATCAGTTTGTATCAATGAGCGCAACTGCGCTATCGAATTGAGATATATCTGAGTAAATGGCTATAGGTCCTCATGAAGCAAAATTTCTCAACAAAATATATGTTCTTCTGATTCAGGAGATCCAGACTCGAAACAGCAAGTACCCACTGAGAACTGGTCTCCAATACTACTGGAACTCATCCGTATCCTTGAACGTGGCATTTTGCAGTGTCTTTCAATGAAATTAAATCAGATATTGTATGAACGCCCTATTTTTTGAACTGTTCAATAGTGGTTTTTTTGCAGCGCAAATCTGGCGAAAGCTCAGAAAGCTCTTAAATAACTGCATCTAGCTGATACTGTAACAAGAGATGTGATGTTCTTTACTTGCATTATGAAGACGTTTGTGACAAATCCGTCATGACCATTTGATGTGGTGTTGTATGCCGACACCGTAGAAGCTCAAATCTGTGCACCTCAAGTCGGCATTTTAGAATATCAAAGCAGTCAAATAATGTGTAACTAATTCTTATGAGCCATCGAACAACTGCGAATTGCGATCAGACTCGTTGAACTTAACGTGAAACAAGTCTATGTGCTCAAACTGTAATTGTTCTCAGGTGTGCCCAGAAAAATGTCCGGTTCTTCAAAATATCGCATTCCCCAGATTCTCTAGTTTCAGAAATGTATACATTTTGTCCAGCTATTTTGCTTACATTCAGAGAACAATTCCATTATACCTCTTAAACATGTTCAAGCGATCATTGGGTTGATCAATATTATCTGCTAGATGTAATTAGGAGTAAAATTCTCATATGACGTGGACAGTCCTGTTTACTTCGCTGCTCACGACCGTCTTGCAAGATTAAATTCAGCGGATTATGTGCTACCAGAAAATTACATACTCAGTTCTTCGTACACTCCTATTGATCCAATGTTTTATGGGGTTGTATTTTATGGCCCAGTGCATCGCCTTCCCGCCTGAACCTAATGTCAGATAAGTGCACTGAACGGAATATCATGTCCGTCGTTTTCAATCCGATTACCTCTAGAAAAATTTTGTTTTCTTCAACTTGAGCATATGCTGAGGTAAAGCAATCATTCTGTTTACATTTTGAGGAAATCTTTATTCAATGACCGTAAGGAATGCTTTATTGAGGAATTGCACTTATGGTTCAGAATCACAAAAAGGATATCACGATTAGAGAAAAAAAATTCGCAAGCTAGAAATTCGATTGAGAGAAAAATAAAAGATGAACATAGTCGGTGAGAATATCTTGGAGAATATATCCGAGGATACGCTATGATTCATGAGACGAGCATGAAAAATCAGCAGTTTGTTTAAAGATGCCAGCTTTTATTGTTGTGATTATGATCATTTCCAGTAAAGTAGTTCATCTGGTAGATTATAATCCACTGAACGCTTAGATCGAATTGCTTTGCCCAGTGCTAGAGCAATTCCTTAAAAACAATATCACTATTAAGAGACATAAAGGCGTGAGAGATACGATCATATTGGTGCTTGAAAGGTATATTGAGCAAAAAATGTTCGTAAAAAACATTCGTAGAAACTGACTGTGAATAATACTGAAATCAATACGCCGATGAACACTTACTAAACGCTACCACAGTCCGGGAAATTTCGATGAAAAGCGAATCACTGTGAGCAGCTTATATATTTCCGAAGAGTGACCGTCAAAACACCAAGTTTTCAAGCTCAGAAACAATTCAAATGAATATGAGCGAATGCCTTACTTTCAGCTGGAATAACTGAGCAAGAACGAAGCAAAATTACGTCATTGTATAAATGGATAGGATGCCAAAAGGGAGGCTATAAATGTTTTGAAACAAGCTAAAATCATCATGTAAATAATTTTCACCTTCAGATATTCGCTTTTTCGCTGAATTCTCCAATTTTTTCCATGTCTTCTTCAACCAACCGCCTTCTACGCCTTGTGCCAGCAAACTTACAATAAGTATGAGGAAGAAAGCTTGTCGGGCGAGAAACATTTCAGCAGTTGTTGAAGCACAGAACTTCTGCGAGATCAGATCAAATATTGTTGGTCAGTAAGATTGTGATTTGTCGATGATATCAACCGCGATGTATGAAACGAGCATTTGAATATTCATTTGTTCAGTGTATAAGTGAGATGAAAATTCGGAAAAGTTTCATCTCAAATCAAATCAATGCGCTGATAAATTGATTGCGAAAACTCAGCGCAGTCACACGATGAAGGCTGACGATCTCCGCAATAACCGATAATCGGTACGTCGTAGGTTTGATCCCCGTTCGCGGGGTAAGCTTTGCTCGAAATGGAATGGTGTACCAATGCCATTGATATTACCGAGCCTCATCAGCCAGTCTATGATTTGGTTTATATCTAATTATATATTCATTTCAATGAACATGTGTGCGAAAAGATAGCGAACCATCATGGACATACGAATAATTAAGAAAGGAAGTGATCAAATGGGGATTGCGTTCACCGCGACTGCCTTCAAACGTACAGATAAAGTGAATTTCAAATTATTCACACCTGTTTGCTATTCAAAGTATACGATTCATAGAAATGATGAAAAAAATGAATGTCGATATGCAGATGAGTTGGTGGCTTAACATCTCTAAACAAATGATGGTGTGCACTTTTAAAAGCACAAAATGCTATGCGAAGAAAAAACGATATTTAGCATAGTCATCAAAAACAGATCAACCATTAGTGTCCGCCGGATAAGTGCGGTAATAACAAAAAAAGCGAATTTCTTTTTGCTACCGATACCTCTTCCAGGACAGTTATATACCTCACATCTAGAAACAAATGTGATAAATGCTCATCGGTTGAGAAGGCAATTTGGAAAGTTTGCTCGAATCATTAATATATGAATTTTTTTAAATTCAGAAGCGCTTCAAACAAGCAGATTACAGTTGATTCGCATCATGACATTGCTCGGCGACATGAATACGTAATTAGCTGCTTTTGGGCTGCAAAATTTTTACCGCATGGATCCAAATTTTCTGATAATCTCTCTTATTTCAGATGTTTATAACTGTAGGAGATGAATGCCGAATATCATTAGTGAACCCGAACGTGTCATCTAGGCGTTCTTGTAATAAAATATTCTCAGCCTAAGAACACTTGAGTGTGCTTATTTTCTTCAACACATTTATTTAATTGAAGAGCTTTCTGGCTCGTAGTACAGCTAATTGGTTCTCCACGGAAACTTTACAGTTATCATCGACAATAATTCAAGATTACGTCGGCATAAGTAAATGGCCATTTTTTTGAGGAAATTTGAGAAAACAAACACAGTAGAGGGACAAGCGGGTTCACATCGACGTGCGATTATGGAGCTGCACATTATCGTGCATGACGAAGTCGAATTGGTTACGCGATGCCTTCAATGACAGTTGGCAGAAAATATTAAAAACTCTTTAATATCAGCGACCAAATGTGCAGATTCACGTTTAACCGCCCTACTAGAAATAATAGCATGAATTGAAATGAAAATGGAACAAAACTCGCTGGAACTGAGTGAATGATAGGCATTAACTACAACTCAATGCATGTTCCTCATCGTCAATACGATAGAAAACGAATTAAATTTATTATGAATATATATATGTACAAGGAAGATCAACAGTGGAAATATGAACATTCAAAATCATAAACTCAAAATGAATTAAATTTACGAAAACCAGTCGAATGAACTAAGAGGGAAATCTTGAACCGATGAATAGATAAGTATAGAATAAATATAGGTAAATAACGACAGATGAATGACATAAGTAATAATAAATTGATAAATTCATTTAAGTTTCGCACATAAACAAATCACAATACTTTGTTGTTGTTGTGTTCAGCATCGAAATAGCAACCGATATCGATAAAATATATTTTAATAATGATATTCATTTAGCTCATAATACGAGTCAACAAACACGAACAACGAATAAATACTTCATAAATTCACGATAAATTTCAGCCAATCTGGCAAGATTTGACGAATTTGTCGCACAAGCAGAAAACAACGACAGGAATAATTAATATTATGATGTGAGTTTGATCACTGCTTGTTTCTTATATTCACACTTAATGGAGTGAGCCATTAAAATTGAACGATATCGCAATTTATATCTGAATGCTTACGTACATAAGTGACGGAATTTCGTTTAGTCCTGCATTTTCCCCGCTTCCCGATAGTCTTTCAATTCCGAGTGAAATTTTGAACGAAAAAATCGTTTTTAGTCAATGCAAATGCCTAAATGTGGATAACCGATTGAAAATAATAAACGTTGGCTGTAAATTGCATAGAATTGAAGAGTAAATGATCAAAAATGCTTCACTGAGCAGATTTGATTAAAACAAGCAATGAAATGTCAAATATTACACGGTCAACAAGAGGGAAGGAACATGAAAATATACACGAAATAACATAATATAGAATATAAATAAACATCGAATGCGATGAATGAAAAACAAAGAAAAAGGTCAATGAAATAAGTCGCAAATCACATGAACCAATGTGCAGTCTAATGATGCATCATATGAATCATACTATTATCTACCAATGAAAAGTTATTTGATCAGTGGGTACCAGATTATACAAGGTAAGATACGATAAGACAATCAATTAATGAAATAATTTATTTCAAATCAATTCAATTGTGTGAAATTGGTCATTTTGGACCACTTGACCAGCAAGATGCAGTGTAAACGAATGAATAAATAAACGAATAAATACGGTCATAATATTAATAATAACAATAATTATCATCAATACGAATGAGAATATTAAGAATTCAAATGAAAGAGAGAAATTACTAGATGAAGCGATTTAACTAATCGAGGTTCTAATCAGTTTAGTGCATCATTTATGTTAACAGGTGTAATGATAACAACAACAATAATGATAAAAATGATGATAACACAACTGACAAAATGATAGAAACAACAGTAATTGACATAGCTTTGATGAAAATAATAAATGATATTTCTGGAAGCGCATTTAGAGGTGATCCCACTAGACGAACAGCTGATTAGGAGGATCAATCAACGACTGAACCAGTAAAAGGATCAATGAAATTATGACTGTTCCGCGATCACCTGGGCTACATCATTCCAATCTTGAGCATCCGTGATCGTGCGTGAAACATCACTCTGAAATGGATAAACTCTGTAGTTTGAAGTTGCCATTTCATTGAGTCGCATCCGAATGACTGTTTATGTTAGCACGTAGTACTATCAGAATCATGTGGTTTTGAATGCATTTGTACTACAACGAGCCATCTTAGGCTATTTGTAATACGATATGACAACGATGATACTGCAAGTAGTTGAATTTCAGAACTGATTTTCGGAGCATTTATACAAGCCGGTCAGAGCAACAAAAGAGCACATTCATCTGTAGGCGTTAAATGGCACGAACTGACCTCACACTTCAGCGCTGCATTGATTTCAGCGAGACCTGAACCAGCCAGAAAATCCTCATTCAGATATTTCTGCATTTCGGCGGCTGACGACATCTAAAAAGTCAAATTTAGGAAACTGTGAAGCTTAGAACGTTGATAATTGAGTCAAATTCGGATCCACAAGAGCTTTTCCGAACATTTGGGCTTTCTAAATAGTTATAAAGCAAAGTTGTATTCTACAACGGCCACACTAAAAATCCAACGACCGAAAGCGCTCTGCTGAATTATTTCAATATAAACATGCCAAGATTCAGAAAAAAATAAAGTGCTGATGTACTTTAGCATCCGAAAAGATGAGATCGTCGAAGAAATCATCAATTTGACCGATGTTCAACGAAGAAGACAACTCATTCAGGCAGTTATTCGTCGTTGCAGCCGATCCCGTAGTTTGCGGTGTTGCTGTCGTTGCACTATTTTCACAAGTACCAGTTGATGTGACCGATGATGACACGTTGTTCAAATGCGCACTCCCACTTATTGAACCGACTGATGCGGGGGTATAGGGTGCAGATCCTGAAATGAGCCACACGATGATGAATACTTTCTCCTGATAGACTGCTTTAATCAATCTATCGGGCATTTGCAATGAGCCGATCACAGCAATTGAGTTTATGAAGAACATAACCAGATGAAGATATCGGGGCAAAAAGATAGTTCAAATGAAACGGTGTGGAATGATCATCACCATCAAATGTCTCACCCGATACTGAGACTGCTTCAACGCTTCCCTGTTGCTGCACACTCGTCTGAAGGGCGTTCCCAGTGCTTCCGGGACTCGTGCCAATCGCTGGACCAATCGATGGCGGATTCTGTGCATTACTGGGGGTTGCCGGTGTACCTGGTCCACCGTATTTGGACGGTGCCGATGGCGGTCCGCACCGCTGCTGGTGTTGCTGTTGAGATGCTGTTTGCGCTAATTGAGGGCTAAAAATTTGAGTGTTTATTGGGCGACCACTGCGATCTCAATTCGGTTTCATTTAAGCGAATAATTGATGACGAAAAATACAGCTTTTGATTACTTAACACGATAAAGAAATACCTTGTTGACGTTGATGGCCCATAGGGACTCAAGACGGACGGTAACGCTCCGCTCGGTGATTGAATCCATGATCCAGAAGGTGGAGCTGGGACGGAGCTGGGGTCATACGGTGACCTTGACTGTTGTTGGCTGGTAACATTTGCAGCGAATGACTCAGATTTGATTCGTTTCAGTGAATGATTTTCAGCTGAAAGTGAAGCGTTTTTTGCTTGATTATATCACATGATCCACTCATTCACAACAATTTAAAAATGATCATTTTAATTTTCTTTCCCAATTTTCTCGTTACTAAATTGTCTTGTTTACGAGACCAGTCGAGTCACATGAGGCAACAACCGATTAAAGATGAGTGCCAGTAACACTCTCGCTTAATGTTATTCTACAAAGCCGTTTAATCAACACGAATTATTCGTCATTCGTTTTGCTGATTCCTTTACTTCTCACTGATTACGAAAGAAGAGAAGAGAGGGGAAAACAGAGTGCAGTTCATTTGTGAAAAGTACCACGAAAAATTGCTTGATATAAAACAAATTTTCAGTAGAACTATGATCATCATATCGTTTTCGTAGTGCACCCATCGCTGCATTCATCACAATTATCAACACAAAAATGCAATTTCAACTTACAATTAGTCAAAAAAAAAAACCCAATCG
Source organism: Anisakis pegreffii (assembly GCA_035041965.1). NCBI lineage: Eukaryota > Metazoa > Nematoda > Chromadorea > Rhabditida > Anisakidae > Anisakis > Anisakis pegreffii. The sequence continues at coordinate 101,748 of JAPYMA010001077.1, forward strand.
CAGGCTTATGAAAGTTGATCAATTCAAATATTTAGAGTGACGATAGTGGTATGATTAAGATGGTGTACTTTCACGATAAGATCAAATCGAACTTCGAAAAAAAATAAAGTTTTTTGCTTGCTGGTAATAAGAAGCAGCGGTTGTGCATTTCAACGATCAACGAATGAATATACTGGAAATGTTTTTCGCATTCGCGGAGATAGATCCATACGAAACAACGATTAATTTAGGAAATAAGGAGGGCAGAAATCAACTGTAAACCGGAGATTTTTTGCGAGAAATGTCATTCTTTGGGCATCAAAATGTAAAGTTTTGTTCAGTCAGAGAGGTGGAACGTTCCATGTTTAAAAAAAAAATTGCAGAATACGACTTTCGGTGGTACAAAACCACTGATGAGTTTACGCGCGATTCGATTCATCTTGCAGTAATGTTTTGCGCTGTCTAAACGGCTCAACAGTAAGCCTCAAAGTGCGAAGTGAAAGATCTCTGGCTTTGACTGACTGATTCGATGACAATTTATTACAATTGCAGAATATGCGTAAACATGTTGATGAGAAAGAAAGAGACAAGAGCAGCCCTCAGAAACAAGACAAAACCTCGAAAAACCCTTTGCTGGAAATCATTTAAAAGCGGCAAACAAATATGTTGGCGATTTTATCGCAGTAATTGTGAAAACATGCAAGACACCCAACAAAAATCTGCTGATGTCCACAGCATAACGATAACATATTCTGAAGGATACCATTACAATATTATGTTACCATGAGTTGACTGAAAAAAGGCAAAAGTAAGTACCCGCTGAGTTGTTCTCGTCTCGTTCCCGTTTATGAGCCGTACTTCTGGTTGGAATTTGTTGTTGTTCGTTGTTGGTGGTGTTTGTGAACGGTAGCGAAGCAGTGTTATTGTTCGTTGTATTGCTAGGGTTCGACTGTATGAAATCATTTTGTGATGAAGTAGTGCATTGGGGCTGTGACGAGGGATGTGGCTGCTGCTGACGCGGCTGCTGCGATGTGGCGGTGCTCGGATAGATCACCGGCAACGGATCAATTAGACGCCAACATCCATTAGCTTCAAGGCAGATTTCATAGGCATTCGGCATGCGCATTGTTTCTGAGAGAATTTGCGCCACAAATTGGTCAACTTCGATTTCACCGAGTGTAAATACACTTCTGAAATGAATATGAATTAACTAAATTCACTTGTGAAATGAATATGGAATCGTTTCATTTCATCGTTTACATTTGAAATGGAAAAATGTTCAAAAAGATTTCTTTTCGAACAATGCATTGAAACCGAGCGTTTCAGAGCGAAAATGTTGAACTTGTTCACGGCCGTTTTAATATTTTAAAAAAAGGAGAAAAACGAACTTGCACTGAGCAAATGGACAATCGAAATAGCTATTATCTTGATTGGCCATCAAGAACGCCTCAAGATCGAAGCAAGTCGAATGACTGCAGCGCACACTGCGTGCTGGAATCCGTAATCGTTGTGTGCAATTTCCGTTGGCGTAATAAAGTGGAATACGTGATTGACTGCCGTCTGTTTCAATTATCTTTAGCACTATAAAACAATTCAATGACATTCTCCAAAAATATCTTTCACATATGTAACAAAAAAACAACTTCAGTTTGGATAATTTTCGCAGAAACGATCATATGGAGAACATTTCGCGTCAAAAACGTTTGGCTAATCTAAAGAACGAAGGGGAATCTTTATAGCAATTAGATGAAGTGGGTGTGCCGAAATGAGAAAGCATGTGACGAATCACTGGAAAAAGCATTGGTTTCTATGAAAGCTTTTTGGTGGAACGAACGAAGGAATTGCTGAAATAAAAAAATGTTTCTATGAAATTTCAATGGAATTAATCGAAATATCTCTCAACCAGATCATAAACAATTCAAAAACGTCATTCGCATTTGCCAGCAATGACGATAGTCATTACAAAATCAACATCGAATGTTCAATCAGTTTGTTGTATTGGGAAATGAGCCGAATCTTTGATGCGTAAGCAACGTTTTATTTGCTCGGACGGCGCTATAGAGCGATGAGTTGGTTTAATTTTGAGGATTTCTGTAGTGACGTCAAACAATGGCAAGAATAAAGAGTGGCTGACGTGTGCGAGAGAGATCGTTCTCGAGAACTGTTCAAACACCACGAAACAATTTCTTTAATCCTTATAAACAAGTACCGTTTTATGACTGTTTGAAATGGGCTTCCTATTAACTGGAACTACTCATAAAATGTGATACAATATCCGAATGCGTTGCAATGCGGGGTGTGTTTTATTTCGATTAGGAGGACATCATTTGACAGCTCTTTGTCAATACAATGAAAAGCAATTCAAAAGAGTTACGTTTATCTCGGGCGACGATCGGACTCTGAATGAACCTTTGGCTCTGCATAAAGATTTCATTGATGACTGCTTCTATTGGCCGTCTGCTCACCAATTGCATTATGAACGAATGTGACTGAAATTGACAAACACATCATGAAGGGAATAATCCGATATTAGTAATATGTTATATCATGATTTTGACAATGATCATTGATGATTGAAGTAGAGAATGATAAAACTCAATGGATCATCGACTGCTCATGAACTGATCACTGATCGTAATACTCTGAAAACTCCGATCTCAGCAACTAATCGCTTTCAAGCAACAATTCATGTCTACTTTAATACATAACTTTGGAAACGTTGCAAAAGAACGAATAGATGTCATCACTTCAGATGATAATTAATCCTATACGCGTTTCAATCGCTAGATCCGTCGGATAGCACAGTGCTTAGCTTATGGAACCATAAAATTTCGCAATTGACCATTATTGAAACGAATACAATAAGAACAAGAAAATAATAATGCTGGCAATAAAAACGATAATAACAGCGATCACACTTAAAATTCATACGAATAACGACTGATAACAATACTAAGAACTTCAACGACTGACAGCGCATCAACAAACTACATAACGATGAGTTGTCGAAGCCATCGTTGGAACACAAATGACTATATCACAAGTTCATCATATGATGAAATAGTCACATACAAATAATTACATTCATGAACATGCACGACACAGACGAATGTATATTCGTTCATTTTGACTTCATCCAAATATAACTACAACGTGTTTGTCTGAGTTGAGCCTCAACCATTGATTCAGTATGAAGCCTACTATGCGTACAACTGAAACTATTTGCCAGCAAACGCGATGTGACTTATTAACCACCCTTCCAATGCTCTCATTCACTTTACATCGAAGCAATAGAAAACTAACAATTTTCGCTTACTAATAAACAATGCGGTGAAACATAAGAATCAGTTTTTCGATAATATTTAGAAGCATTGACAGAATAAAAAGAAACAGACTCTTCTTCATTCGAATCTTATTAGTATTTGATGCTCGATATGATATGACTTACAGCTGAATCACTGAAATTTTTAAAGAAGACGACTTAATCGCTTTGTTTTTTCAATGATGTAGAAACGCATATATCTGCTTATTGGAGGGGAATGGGTAAGGAATAAAGTTTAATACATCTTGCGATAAACTAATGAATATTGATACCTCATCGCGGCAACAGATAGATACCTTTTATGAATATTCTCCGCTAGGATAGTTACCATTATAATGATTATTGTTTTATAGCAAATCATCGACGTAACGATTTCATTACCCAATCCTTTAGTTTACCTAACGAACTTAAACTCTACAACATCGATAGACTCGAAATTATTCGTCAAAGGATTAGCAAGCACAAAAAGATACGTTCATACGGTTATCTGAAGCGTTAAATTGGGAATGGCAAAATTTGTAACATTCCGACTGGAACATCTGCAAAAAATGAACCAGTTAGGCGACTGAATATGTAAAAATTTTTCTCAATCTTCTAGGTAATAGTGATTTCTCAAGTATTGCATAACATAAAGTGAAATACTCAGATATTCTTTCTCTGCCTCGTTACTACTGCACTTGAAAGTACTTTTTCATCAAACCTGTCCCTATTTACGTATAAGGCGGAGTTCGACAGATTGTTGATGGCATTAAATACCTAAAAATTTGCAATTTTCAACGAGAAATCAGCAAAAACAAGTTCAAAATTCGTTCAAAATAACGAATGCTGAATAGTAACACAGAAGGCTGCATGGCAATTATAGCGGGAAGGTGAAAAGAGTGAAAAAGAAAAGAGTTCAGAGTGAAAAAAACACAGTTGGTTGGCTAGAGGACAGACCATGAAACACAAACGAACTGACCAATAGGCGACGCGTTACTGCTAGCGCAGAAGCCAACTAAGGAACAAGCATACTGTAGTCTGCGCACGCACAGTAGAAAGGATTAAACAATACCGAGTGGGTTATCTCAACCTCATTGAGTGATCGAAAGGAGAATATCAAAAATTGATATCAGAATGAAAACGCAAATGGTGTGATCAGTGATTGAGTGTGTTTTGGTATTTTTAGAATTGCTGTCATAATCATTGTTTTGATTAATGCAACCGTCAATGATATTATCGTTTTATTACCACTACTGACATTATCTCATTTAGTAATAACTATTACTTATCGATACTACTACTCCTCAGTCGTCCAGCAACTCAATAAGAATAGTTCTCAAAGGACATTATTGGCATTCCTCAAATACTGCTACGAATTCAGCAACGCGAAAAATCTCTCTGAATTGATAGAGCACGATACACTGAACAACTAGAATTTATTCCAGATGAATATGAATCGCAGAGCAGTCAAACTACTATTAGTAAAGTTAGTGATCACAATGAATATTGCTTCCAATTATTGACAGACATATAAATATTACGTAATGAAGTTGATGAACGTGAGCTGTTGGACACAATCACTGAAATCATTTCAGAAATCGTCGTTAATCCCAAATGAGAAGTGGATTAGACAATCTGCGATCAGTATGTAGAAAACAAGCAATTAGTTGGATGGTTGGATGTAATTTTAATGAAAATATTGCTGATGACGATCACGATGTTGATAGTGAGAATGATTTGTCGTATGTTATTCATGCTTATGCTCATGGTTACGCTCACCTTCGCATCTCTCGTTTACTTTGATTGCACACTTGCACGCTCTTTCATCTCCCTCAACTTATCCACTGATTACTGCTTCATCTCAGCATGACAAATAAATAATGGATGAATTTCCGCTGTTATATGCGTGTGGCTGGCTGGCTGGCTCACCACACTGCGACCACACAACAAAAACGTCGTTGTTAATTTCTTTTCAGTGCTTATCCGTATGACTCAATTTGCTTGCGAAGCTCATATTCAATTACCGTTTGCTAAGGAATCAGTGGAACAACAATAAGTACTAATAAAAGAATGCTAATAATACTGATAAGATGTGTCCAATGAATTCAAAACAAAAAAAAATCGCAGCGATATTTACAGTTTCAAATATCGAATTTTTCCAATGACACCTTGATCGGATTTGCAAACAATTTCTATTGGAACGGAAATAGCCGAACAAATTAGCACATTTTTAAACAGTATTGTGATGGAACGTAATGAGATGATGATGGAAACAATTCATGAAATATGATAAATACCTGCTTAGTTCATCCACATTAGCAGAGTAAATAGCACGGCAATTGAATGAGTATAACTGACTACAAGACAAAGGATTAATGAAGCTCTAGTAGTTGTCATTGGTCAGTGAGTTGAATAAACAACAAAGTTTATTTGACTCCAAAGATAACATCACAACTGAGTGAATATATATCTAATCACAACTGAGTGAATATATCTGACTACAATGACAGCTATAGCTCAACACGAAAGCGAAACCACAACTGAAACGGAGACGTAATTCAATCGAGAAGCAATCGACAATAGGACTTTGAATGAGAAATGAGCCAATCAGCTGTTATTAATGAATAGAAATAGAGATGAAATAGAGTGCTTGGCATGATAATTGGAAGCTGTTTATGCAGGTTGCATTCCATAGAATTGAACGAGATGATGTTTTCTCCCTTCAGCGTTGCAAGAATAAAAGAATTCAAGGATCGGAAGATATTTGATACCAGCCTACTCATACCAATAGCCTAGCATTCTATCACACTAGGCAGCCATGCGATAACGCCTCTCATAACGCCTCGAACTAGTGATGCCCGTTTGACGTGCTAATAGTGAAAGCATTCAACTACTCCCCAGTAATGCCTTATTGCCAAATAAATTGTCAGCACTCAGAAACTCACTTAGTCGGCAGTCATCAGAGTGATTATACTTTACTCATCCCCAGTAATTATCGAATAAACAGTTGTAAATAACAGTGATATGGTAATTGGATATTGCCGAATAGGACATACGCACATGTTTCAGCATGTTGTTAGAGCTTGCTTGATTCCAGTTCGTTTGGTTTAGTAGTGATAAAAACGATGATGATGCTGAGCATAAAAAACTGAAGAATGTGTGCAAATGTTATAGGAACAAATCGTTTTCGTTGTTAGATTACACATATACACCACACAAATACACTTTTTGCAGATTGTGTTGTTGTGAGCAGGCAGCTAGATCTCAGCTAATGCCACTCGCTCTGCACTCATTCATTCGCACAACTAACAGTGTTATGCAACGTTTACAAGTAGGAATATCACGACGTTCTTTTTATTCCACTCAATTCACTTCTATCAAACAATTTCACTGCTAAACACATCAATTTCAAACCACAAGTTTTTCACTTATGTTCATGTTCACATTCAAATGTCATGTAAGTGACATGCGATTTTATGTATAACATGCCTTTAGCGTATAAATTTTTGATGTTCTTTTAAGAGCCCAACATTTATTGTTCACTCGGTTGCAATTCGCTAACTTTGCTGTTTATAAGCGAAAAGTAATTTTATTATGCCAAAGACTCAATCATGAGAGAACGAAACGGAAAAGTCAGAAATAACAATCTTATATAATTTCTAAAATAGAATTGATCACTCGACAAAAAATCCGCAAAAGTTCTGCAAATTCCTCTAATCGTGCTGTGTTATAAACTCAGTTTTTGAGTACATAAGCGAAGAATAGATTGTATGAAATGATCTGATGCGAATATGACACGTTCGCATGTCATTATTACCAGCATTGTCTTCAAGCTCATCATCGAAACGCAGATACGAACCATTTCGCTAATTGCAATCGCACGTCAATAATTCTTGTGAGTGATAACACTGAATGAATGAAAAAGACAATATATTAGTGCATCATAATTTCTGCACTTTTCGCATTCGGACAGAAGAAGGTAGCAGAACGTGCACATTCACAACGCAAAGACGAACGGGGGCATGCGCATTTATTTGGTGCACTTATCGGAGTATATGCAAATAAATATTGTTAATAAAACAACGCGAAGTGAGATGAACTTGCTGATTTGTGATAAGCCAGATGAAAGAGAGATCGTTGAAAAATTTCGCATTTTTTCACATAAACTTCAGAAACTTTCATACTTCATATCTCAATTTTCATATTTCTAACATTGACCAGTTCAAGAATTTCCAAAAAAAAACTACCACTCCGGATCCATCGAATAAGGGATTATCTGATCTCCATAGTCAAACATTGAAGTTTCCGTCAAATGAGAAATCCTGATGGAGGGATAAGATGCTGATGGGCATCATACGGAGAATGAGTATTTTTGCAGAAACAAATTCTCGAGGTCAGAGATCCACTCTTTCATGAATGAGATGGAAACTGTTTACAGCAAAAAAGATGAATCGATTAGAAGTCGTTTTGTTACGAAGCTAATAATAACGAAAAATATGTCAATACGCACTCACTACAATATGAAAAAGAGATTAGCACACAAATATGAAAGCACAAGCAGTGTGCTTATTTTGGGGAGAATGGTAGGCCCTGAGCTACAAAACCTTGCTGCACTTTAACAAAATTATGACATAAACACGTCTGTATAGATGATGAGCTGAGAAGGAATAAGCCACCGAGAACGAATCCTAACTGTTGGGCGAGATTTTATGCACGAACATGCGATGAACTTAATATTGAAATGGCATGGAAATGAAAGGGGATAGAAAGGAAACCGACGTGAAAATGAGTAGAAGTTTGGACCCTTCTGATTCGACGTGATTCAAACACTGCTTCTAATTTATTTTTTCTTACAAAATGAAAAAATTCCGATCGAGGTAATCAAATTCAAACGCTCAAAATAACACTGAGAATCATTAGAGTACATTCGATTTTGAGTTGTTGTACTGAAAACAGTAAACATTCGACAAATTTTCGTGTTTGAGCGATAATCGCTCAGTTGAACGATCACCTGAAAGATGTAGCGGAAAACAGCGTGAGAGCAACATGCAATCTCATTTTCACTGCCTCGAAATCCAGTCTAATGCATAAAGATATAGTCAGAACAACTGATATCCTGTGTTTTCAACAATAATTCTGCAAAACCACTACCAATATCGTTCTTATCTCCTTTTCCAACGGAAAACTATGAGGGACAGTGAATTTCACTGCTATACGCAATAATCTTTGCAGGAATCAAATATTAGAAATTCGTTGCGACTATTTTGAACAATTTCTTCATCCAAGCGATTTGTGCGTTCAATTTCTAGGTCCTTTGGTTTGATGGGAAGGCGATACATGAAGCACGTTAGACTTATTGCGCTGTCAACAAAAAAAAGAATGAATGTTGAACATCACAGTTCAGCATGAAAGCATAAATCGGATAATTGTCGTCTCTAAACGGGTAAGGGATTCATGCAGAAACAGCAATAAACAGGATCATTTGCTTGAACGCAACGGAAGCAAGTTCCATAAAACCTCAGAATTCAACGAAACTAAAATGAAAATAAGACTTTTCAAGGCAACAAAATCACTTCATCAAATATCGCAACGGAAGCTATATTGTCCAAACACAAAACATTCTTCGTAAAAATGTTTTTTCAAAATGTTTCGTTGTTCACCGCAAACAAAATGCATTGTTCCAAAAAAAAGCCCGAAACTATTACAGCTAAAAAACAACGTCTAGCTAAATAGCATGCAAACATGTTTATCACTAGCGTTACCATGAAAAACATCCCTGAACTTGTTATTCCTACTAGTGCTGCTATTATCGCCTTTACATTCTGGATAGTGATACAACGAAATGAAAAACATACACAAACACATGAAGCCACCGAAACGACGAGCTTATTCAATCCAACCACACACAAACGTCCAACGTAAAGAGAACGGTCCAACGATGTGATCGGTACGGCCACGTTGTTGATGAATATCTGTAAATGAATTACTGCACTATTTGAAGCTTACTATCCGACAAATGCACAATACATATTCAAGTACATAAATCAGTGAATATAAACAAAATTCCTCATCAATCCCTACGTGAACTTTCACGGTATTTGCGATCGAAACATTTCAGATGTTCGCAAAAAAATCTTGAGATATGTGTGATTTATGGCGCAACTTGTTCAGAGCTGATTCATTTGCATGCGATTCACATTTTGCCAGTTGCAAGTGCTGGGGAATAGTTGTTGTGTTTCTTTGAGAGTGGATGCAGTGAGCGTATAAATTATCAACTTAATGAATTCGTTGGAATACACAAACAACAAATATCAATGACGCAATCGCTAGTTTGTTCGCCATTCTGATGTTTGGATAATAATTTGGTATTGGAGAGCAACCGATTTCATTCGATTAAACTTTATTCTAACGCAAACAGGACGTGGAATAGAGTGATGTCCAGAGATCAGTCCTAGTGCTCAATGTTGACCGACTGCAACTTGATTGCACGTTACGAAATATTTTCGAGAGGTTAGTCAGACGGGAGCTGTGCGCCTGCCAATCCATAAATTTTTCTTTTTGCAATCCATAAGGCAATTTTACGACCACGAATCGGATTTTTCCGTCCGAGATATTCAGAGTGTTTCAATGGTTTTGCTCTTTGATGCTTCGCAAAAGTCCCTTTTATTGTTATTTGCAAATAATTGCTATCGCATCGTGCATCATTGCCGTTCAGTTTGAAGAGACGCTCTCAATAGTTCGACGAAAAACCAAGCTCGTGACTACCATCATCACTAGCAATCAAGTACATATTGTTAAAAATTTTTCCAAAGGATCTCGTGCGCGCATTCAAAAATGAAACTCTTCTTCTGTGAAAACACGTGATTAATGAGTGTCTGACTTGCCTAGGTTGTTAGTGCTGTTGGCGATGGTTTACTGGAATCAAACTGATAAAACTTATGTTAAATGATTGTTGTGCAAAAGAAACGATTGAGTGCATCCCTCGTTTTCACAACAATAAAAACAAACACAGAACAACATCATATGAGGGCGAAAAAAGGTTAAAATATCGATAAATCATCGTCCAAAACAATATACGAATCAATGACGACTTTCTGAAAAAAAAATTTAATCGCTCAATCTGAACAGTGAACCAATAACATACTTTAACACTCGATTCAGTGCTTCGATTCGGCATCGTAGGCCACACGTTGTATTGCTGTAATTGTTTTTTATCACCGTGTTGAAAACATTTTAATTGTAAGTCCAGTTCGCCCCTGAAAACATCACATCAATCAATAATAATAACAATAATAATTCCGTCTGATCGAGTCGAATAGAGGACATCAGGAGCGAGAAATTAGGTTTTGAGAAATCAAGAAAGGGACTATGACACAATGTTTCCTGTAATCTCTTACTTCTGTCGCGAAAACTTTTTTTGTTTTAGTGACTAGTACGAAAAAGATAAACGCAAAAATTGTTTTAATAAGTGGCAAAGAATTGATGACTGGTTTTGAAAAATATTTCGATTCTTTCTCGAAATTCGTAAATAGTAGACGATGAGAAGTTGAGAGAGGAAGATATGACGGAACGTTCAAAATCGCCCACTGAAGTTAGAAGTGAATGATGGAAAAAGATCCATTTACAGTGAACGATTTAAAGAGAGTTTTTCGAAATATTAATGGTCCGATAATCTATCTTTCATGTTTTGCATGTCATCAAAACGATTTCACATCAAATTAAACAACCAAAATTTGAAACACTTCTCAACAAATCTGTTAACTGTCACTATTCCAATGACGAAATTCATAATTCATCAAGACATTCTTGTCAGATAAGTTCTTAATTAACGATTGGTGAAAATGTTTTTGCTCTTGACGAGGCATGGTGATGAGATAGATGATGATGGCAAAGATGAAATGAACCGTAAACACTTCAATGAGTGAATTATTTTTAGTGTCTGTTTAAAAATCAAAAAGAAATTTCATAAGATATACTTTCGTAATGAATCGAATCGTTCTTGTGTTAATGTAAAGCCGTAATCCGACGTTGTTGCGTTGTGATCGAGGCAAAACTGTCGCAAAACAATCTGAAATTATGCTGAGATTATACCGCTCTTGCTAGCATCTTGCTCGTATTCAATAACAATTACTTGTAGGCAATCGACCGTTAGTGCAGATTTGTGAAGGAGCGATTTATGATTGATATCAAACTGCTTGAGTAGATAAGATGAATGATGAAATTCGGATTGAATATACGAACAGACAGATTCGGTTTAAACAAAAGAGATAGGAGGAGCATGACTGAGTGGATTAAGCTGACAGTGGTGATGAAGCATGATTTCCGTTAATGTCAACAGTGGTCAACTCGAAGTTTCTTCGAATGAGGTGAATGAAGCAAACAGATCTCGTGTTTCTCGGTGATTATGTTAGGATATGGAGTGAGGATGGCATAAGACAATGCTGAGTGAATCAAGCAATTGGAAGTGTAATATACCTCAACAGGAATAGCCATTTTGGCTTCATTAGGGAAGGATGGCTGCGATGATGGCATGCACCGAAGGTTGGGATCCGAAGGATCGGGTCGCATTATCGCATTCGGATTCGAGTATGCCACCACCTGCTGACGCGTCATTTCATGTTGCAGTTGCGAGTAGAGCATCGGTGGACCGGCACGGATCTGAAAAGACATTCGAGAATCATCATTAGCAATGTTATTGTTTCGAGTTACTGTTACATTTACCAGATTCATATTACTAACGCCAGCATTATTATTAATATCATTGTTATGAGACGGATTTCTGGTTCAATTTCAGATCGGATCAGTGGCGTTGGCTTGAGTTTTTCCCCAAAAATTTTTCTGAAATACTCGCTGAAAACTTATGCGGCCACTTGTTGAAAACCTGTTTAAATGCCTTTCAAACAATACACATGCATATGTTGAAAGTTCGAAAGAATTTTGAGACGACTGTTTAAAATAGAGATCCGAATACACATGTATGTCTATAACCATATGTACTATGCGGTCACGCAACTGATGTTGCTTTGATAAAAACAATTATCAAGAACTTTCCCGAAATTTGTTAAATGTCAAAACGTTTAAATCAAAAAGTAAATGAATCAATGAGGCACGTACGCGAAAATGACACTTCGCAGATTATAAAAAAGCTGAAAACTAAAAACATGATTTATGTGAAGAATTTAAATCACTGAATACGTTTCATATGCAAACACGATGCATATAATAGTGCGTATGATATTTAGAACAATATGAAAATGAGACAGCTGGTAGTAGATGAGTAGGTAACCAAATAAAAGTTCAAGTAAATACGAACAGTTACGTCACTGAACCAGCAAAATCATGTAAATGGATATGCGAGTGCAAATGACGTCAACTAATCATCCTTGAATTCATTCGATCGTCAACTAACAATACAGCTTTGACATACAACGCAAATTACGAGTTGACCGAACAGTGAAGTGATTGAATCAATTTTGTAGAATCAGAAAACCTTTGCAGAAAGGTGATCCTTTGATTGTACAGTAACGATTAATCAAGCACTGTTTTATGAGCAACCCTAAGAGGACGACATGAAGACGACTCAAGGAAATAATTTCAGACCCAGATACGAGAGAACCCTCATGATTCAGTCGCGGAAAGAAACGTGAAAAGAATGCGCGCGATTCAATCGTTGTGCAATAAGGGCTCACCATCATGGATTGTCCTTGCGGGTAGCCCGGTACTGCGGTAGTACCTTGCGGATATGCGGGACTCACTGAAGGCGGATTTCGGACGCGAGGTGGATAGGATTGATGCGGGGGCATACACGCACCATTCGGTGACATCATCATCATGCCACCTCCATTCGCGATCATCATTTGCCGTTGCATTTGGGTACTCGCACACATTGTGCCCGTGCCCATTGCGGACATTCCAGGCATACCAGGTGTACGCTGGGTGGCCGTAGGGATACCGTACGGATACATCGCACCGTTTTCATAGATTGCTGCTGGTTGAGACTGTGCTGAATTGGCCAATTGTTGTTGTTGATGCAATAACATAGCGCGTTGTTGCTGTTGGCCATACATACGCATTTGTTGCATCGTTGAATAAGTTTGCTGAATTTAAAAGGTCATTACAGTCAATCATTTCTTCATATTAATATTTTTTGTCGTCAAATTATGTTTTCAATCTACGAACGACCAATCTCCACGAAGGCAAATACAAACAAGTAATCATCATAACGAACCGCGGAAAGCGAATATCGCTGACAATCAGAGACGAAAATCACTTCATTAAAAAGAAATTTACTAAGCAATTCGTAGAATCCGATACGGAACAAATCATACGTAGAGAAGGAGGACGATCGCGAACTGATAAATTCGCTCGCAGAAGTCGTCAAAAAAGAAAAGGAATGAACCTAAATTCGTACCTGTGATCGGTATTGCATTTGCATGGCTGATCCTTGTGACATCATCATTTGTTGCTGCTGTTGATGCATTATACTGTAACCGCTCTGCGGCATGCATGCTGCACCTTGTGTCATACACGACTGCAATTCACATTCATAAACTTACGTCATATCAGAAACTATCAACAACGAAACCATTTTGTGAATTTCATTTGCATTCATGTGCTTGCTTGCAAGCGCGTAAAAACACATCCAATCACTTTTGAATGACCGAAATTTTAACTTCTCTTCGAATCGCAAACGTCACCTTTCTTCCGCATCTTCGATTAAGAAGAACGTCACATTACTTTATAAGTCATTAGCATGATTACCTATCACTATAAGAGCTTGACTACGATTCACTCCTAAATCTTAATTAATAAACACTGAAGTATTTGAGAACCTCGTGCGATAATCGCTCCTTGGGCACACAGAGAAATCGCTTGCTTTGGAATTATTCAATTCATTGTAGCTGTGAAGATTGAAGCGTGTTCACAGGCAAAGGAAGATGATTCACAAGTTTAACTATTACCTGATCATAAGCAGGTGATTGCGCCATCGAAGCCATGCTATTAGCTTGATTTTGCGACGGGAACGATCCAGGCCTAGCACCAGTCGGATCGATAGGATAAGCAGATTGTTGTTGTTTTTGCTGCGATACAGTCGCCGAACCCATGAACGACGGAGACGCAACTTGTCCTGAAATTAAATTCCGGATTATGGCGACGTGTGATCGATTTTCAGATATGGTATTTTAGACAAACACATACGTGATTGGAATCGATCTTGCACGAGTTATAAAGGGATCGACATACTGACACATGAATAGAGGCGTTATTCTAGATTTATCTTTGCCCTATTCGAGAATAATAACAAAAAAAAGTTGTGTATGCAATAATCAAGTTTGGCAGCTTGTTTGCTCATTCAAAAAGCCAACGAGAGACATTTTAATCGGAAATAACTGTAAAAACATTTATATAGATATTAATGAATAAACACGAGCGAAAGATGCGAATAGAACAAAACTGAACAAAAGTAACGATATAATCGATAAATATGTTAACGAATTAGATCGTTGTCGATGAGCATTGAAATGATGGAAACGGAGAAAGGAATTGTGCGAAGGAAATTGAAAAGAGATTCGCAGTATGGATGAGCTTAACGCGTATTCACATGATGGATATGGAAATGTGCATAATAAAACATTATGAGATGATATTTTAGAAATTTTGGAACGAGCCAGTTGGAGAGAGCTGCAGAGATCGATCATGACTTGTGAGAGGAATAAACATAATTTGGCGATACAATGGCTGGCGATTGAATTGCACTTTGACGGATATACGGGGATAAAGATTGGTGGTTAGAGTGAGATAACCTATGTTTGAGGCGCTGAGTAAAAACCAATAATAATGTTAACAAATACAACGGTGTATCACTTGTGATAAACATCAACAAGTTTATTAGTCTGAACAACTTCTGAGATGAAATTCTAACAACATAAACGAATAAGAACATCAAGTACATATAAAAAGAAGAAATTTGATTAGGGAGACGGGCGGACGATGTTTTGTTTTCAGTGAACGTTGTGTTTGTCAACAACTTTTAAAAAAACTTAAGCTCAAATTCAAAAAAAGTCATTCCTTACAGGCAGGAATTTTTTCTTGTTTCTCAACTTTTGAACATGGAGATGTGGATAGGATGTGATTGAATTGCGGGAATGATGGTGACAACATGCAGACACATTAATTCGTTTCAGTGAAATTGCATGCTTCGAAATTGCGATGGTATCCAATAAACGGTGGAATGGAACAGATGTATGTTCCGTTGGAGCGAAAGAGCAAAAAAAAAGTTGACGTTGGTTCATTAAATTATGAATAGAATTCATCTTGTTGCTTGATGATTTTACGCATTCACTTGGTGTTATAAAGTGATTCGTTACAATCATAAGAAATACAGAATCGAGTACCCACAACGGAGTACATTATCATCAATTCATTCTTTTTTTAAAGTGATTTAAATTTTGATCGATCGTTCTCTTTGTTAGACAGTATGACGCTCTGTAGGTTGTTACTTCATTTGTTAGTTGAGAAACGTATAGAGGATGAGCAAAATAAACAAATAAACAGATGAATTTATCAATGATGAAAAGATATTGTTGATGTTCATCGTGAAGAAGATGATGGTGACGAGATGAAAATTTGAATTGAGAACTGCGAAGTGGAAATTGCGACGACGTATTATTTCACAAAATCATTCCACACTCAAATAAATGAATCAACAGAATTAATTGAAATACACGCATGTAGCAGTTTGTTTTCATGCTTCTTTCAACACTGCAACTTTTTTTTGCGAAAACGAATTCAAAAAGAGACTCGCCCTCAAAAATTAGGTATTTTTCAGATTAGGAACTGCTTTCAACGCTTGATGATCGCTAACTTCATCAAGAAATTGGCTTTGGCGTGAATGAGTGCAACGAATGGCTTTGCGAATGATGATTTTTGGAAGAGATAAGAGCACCGAAGTCATAGCGTGCACAAGTTATTTGCAGGAAATGCGATGAAGAGTACTTTGAAAAGGCATCGTTTGGAGAGGGCGTTTTGAATTTTTGGTGGGATGAATTGTAATGCAGAGCTCATTAACGAAGTTAGCAAGACAACACAACTAGTTCTTGATGGTCATCATAATTTTGGAAGCAGCAGAGAATAAAACAATGTTGTCGTATCACACTGTCGGTACTAATAAAACTGCGAAGATGTTACTTGCAATAGGAAACTTTCTATCACCTTCATCGCTTTTTTCGTTGATATTATGATAGTTAAAAACTTGAAAAGTTACCGACAGAATTCGTCAACAATCATCATCTCAAGATCAATACAGGACCACCTCTAAGTGACAGCATCGAAATGACGAAAAAAAGCAAGAACAAAACAAGAATGAAAATCAGTAAATTCGCAATTAAATCATTCGCAATTAGTAAATTCGCTTTCTTCTGAACAACAATTATGGTTGCTGACCAAGTAATAATGATCGAGTGTTGATGGATGAAAAAGAAATCAATTTTTAAGGAAAATCACTCACAGAACCGTTTGAAATGACTGCTCAAAAATGTGCTTATTTGGAGTGATAGATACAGTTCAAATCAGTTTAATCAACTCATAATGAGCAATAAAATTCGATATGAATTTTCGAATAGATATTTATGTATTTGTCGTTGAAATGACCTCCTCCTCATGCACGTGCACACCTCGTCAATCGCTCCCTCAACCATGTCATCATGCAATGAACTCGTTTTTTCCTGCTCACTCTGAATCGAACCTCTCATCGTTGGTCGCTTTTTTTAGTTCTTCTTCACAGAATTCACTCACTATTAATGACTGATAGGTAGACAGTGGTGAAAGAATGAATGAATATATTTGGTTGATGAAGATTGCACAAAAAGATATCACCGAATCGCACATAGCATAACGTGGATTTTTTGAAGAAGTCAATTACGACCTCAAATGAGGACGCGTTACGACGCGACACAACAATGATAGTCGGTCAGCAACATACTATATAACCACTCATTCATCAGTCTAATAATCAACCACTTTGTACCATCAGGAAGGGGGATGGATCAGTGTGATTGACTAACGCCTCGCCTTACAAGGAGCATATTTCGCGTTCTGAGTAAGATTTCAAAAGGATGATGACAACGTTGGAAGCAAAATTCTACTTGTATCGAATCTCGAAAGACTAGAATGATTCAAGCTTCACGCAACTGAGCATCATCTAGCATAATTTTTGAGGGTAGATTGGTGAACATTCGCGACAAGTTGATAGGACGAAATGTTTGGTGCTCGTATTTTGTGAAGTGGGATTGCAGAATCATGAAGACAACAATCAATTCCGATGAACTGTAATGTGAGCACTGCAAAATTGTGAGGAATCATTGAAAATGAACCAACCTTGCATATAATGTTGATATCGCATTGCGTTTACATTCATTTGCTGCACTTGAGATGTCTCCTGAAGACCAGTCATCGGACTTCGAACACTCATCGCGGCCATATTCGCATAATCCGACGCGACCGGACCGTACGACGGTGACGATTGGGCTATTGCCCCTCCAGCATTAACCGCTCCGGAAGCACCACCTACCGCTATAGCGGTCCCTCCTCCGGAACTCCACATCAACTCTTGATTCGACGATGGCAACAAGTCAAGTTGTGGATGGGTCGACCAGTTACCACCAGTATCACTACTAGAACCGCCTTCTTCTGTTGTGCTTAGAGTCACTTCTCTTCTGAAATGACAATTTCGAATTAGCCTAGAAAATCACCTTTTCTCATTGTTAAATGAATGTTCTCGGTAATCGGGCGAATATCGATCAAGCTATCGATCAAAAGTAAAACATTCATCAAAATGTTATTACTAGAGACCTGAGAAGATACATAATACAATTGTATATGAATCAAGAATTGAATATAGCTCACAATCAGCAACCAAAAGGATTAGCACATAGGTGTAAACGCAAGATTATCATTGGAGAGATGAAAGCAAGTTTGTATGTGCATAATCAACTGTATTCGCTTCGCAGTTAGCTACTAGCCACTACGCTATGCGTTTATTGCAATCACATAAAACGGCTCATCACAAACTTCGTAACCTCAGATTGTTCCATCTCAATGTACTCAACTAGTTCCCTAATCAAAAAAACGAATTCAATGAACGAAAATATCACAGATTAGGAATTAGCTAATCAAATAACAGTAATATTATAATGTGCGTCAATTCTGATAAAAACGATTCCACCATCAACACCAGTATTAAGAGCAATATATTGGACAAGTAATGACGTATCGATAATGAAACGAATAACATTAAGATTTCGCGTTTGAGACCATTCTGTTTGAGACACAGAAACGGGGAAACAACAATAATGATAATAATGACGACATTTTACGAATCAAGTAAGCTTGTCAACAGGCTAAGTCATTTGTTAAAAACAATTCCGTTAGTTTGATTCAACCGAGCTGATCGAACACCATGAGTAAGCAAACAAGCTGTTCTGAACGCCCACCATATAAGTAGAAAATGAACGCCCATCATATGAACGTAGAATATTCTAACTTACATAAAGTGCATATGCTTGCATATTGCTAATCTTCTGATTCGTGCGCATGGAAAAAAACAGGCGATATCGATAGTGATAAGAGAACGCAGAACAAAAGACACCAATGAATAGCACTAATTACGAGAAATTGTGACCGTAAGCAGCTAAATGTTTCAAAGTATCATAAATTTATCGTTCGATCAAACAAAGAAGATACATACGGAAGGAAATCAGTGAACGAAAGAAACTATTCGACGGAAAGAATTTGTCGACTGACATCGAAGCAACTCGAATGGAGAAATACAATATGTTGCTTGCGAGTTATGTGTAAATGAACGATTGGGACTGATAGTGTACTGAACGCGTATGAAGGTAATAAAATAATTAATAATAGGCAATGGATATACAAACGTACAGGTACGTATCATCAATGGAGAAAAACGTTCAGTGAGAAAAATTTTCAGAAAAATCTATCAAGCACTAAATGGAACACTAAAAAGCAAAGCTCGCTAACACTGTTAAATGTTGTTCTTTGGCCAGTTTTTACTCGCTTCGGTTTGTGGTTGGGCCGTAAAAGCTGAGCTTATCGACTACGATTCATCAGATCAATTGGGATACGAGCGATTAACGACAACAAATCAATGCGAATGAAATTCTCAGAGTGAAGTTGATGAAACTTAAGAATTTAAGGCATCCAGGCTCTTCCATTTGTTTCTTCATGTGACATAAAAAGTTGAAAGGCACATGAGTCAGAATTTTTATATAACTCGTGTTTCACTAAAACTAGATAATCTCCACAACCATATGTGCCCAATAAAGTAAAGGCAAAAAATTTATCGAATTCATCACTTCATCAAAACGGATTTAACAAGACCATATCAAGGATTACCCGACAAAAAAAGCAAATGAGATTTTCCAAGTGGTATAAGGCAGATACTCATTTACAGTTAATGATCTCTAAATTTTCAGCTATCACTGGTGAAGAGGAACGATATATGCGTAGTGCATACAAACTATTCACGTCAATCTGTATCTGTTCAAATAAAATAAAATGCATATTGAATGTATAATTCATGCAGGTGTAAATATAACCGAACAATTGAGGAAAACGCCTCTTCCCTCCGAGTCAGAATCAAAGAAGAGAACATAAATCTTGTGATAGCAACATATATAAGGATAGGGTATACTGGATCAATGCAATCCAAATATGATGTAAAGCGTAGGTGTTGATAAGGTGTTTTTGAGGGTTGGTAAAATAAAGAGTCGGTAAATAACGGATATCGAGCATTTTTCGAAAACATCGTCATTAAAATTCTGATGGTCATGCTCATCTGAAAACAAATACGGATATGCGATCACGAGCGATATTTTCGATCTCTCATCGGGGAGAATTGTTACCACAACAACAAATAATGTGTTGCTACTACATAGTAATTTGTTATTGCTATGCTTATTATTGTCACTGTAGTTATTATGACAGCTATTGTTATTGTTATTATTATCACTCAGTCAAAACTGATATGGAACACAATATCAAACCTCTTTTCATACGTATAAATGACCAACGATCATGTTGATGAAGTTTCATCATGAACTAGTAATAACCAGCAAATTTATATCCTATCCAATCCACTTTCCACGTATATTATTCATCTCTTCAATACGTATTGAAGAGATGAACAATACTATTCACTGCCATTTACCAATGCTATTTCGGTCGACTCAATCCTTTCGCGGTGCGTCACAGAACACTTTCCGTTAAGCGGCTGAACGAATCGAAGTCAGTGTTATTACTCTCGATTTCTTCCAATTATTTAACATTTCGATAAACATAAACATTCTAGAATTCATCATCTGCACATCACACAGCATTGCACGATGCTAATTCAGACGCATCAATCGCACAACAACAGCAATTTGTCATTCACTTACCACTGACAGGGATAAATCCATTAAAATTGTTGTTCCCTGCTTGATGAGTACACTTAAAGTAGCGATATTGTAACAGTCATGACAATTGTTATTATGACAGCATATCAACTTCTGACTGGTAGCCCAGCAGCAGTAGCACACACCACCAACAAACAAACCAATAAATGAATAATCAGCAAATTATTAGTTCTAGTTCTCGTAACAGCAGTGCGCATTAGCATCGGAGAATTCGCATATTTGTTATTCAATCATGTTATGAAGTGTTGTTTTGAATGCAACTGCATCACGGCTCATCACCGATGAATTTTATGCTCTTATCTGCCACACTTCATACATTCAATTGATTCCTACATAACAGATAAACAGTAGCCACTGCCTCAAGCAAATGAATATACGCATTTCATCCGAGAGATTAAGTTACGCCGTATATGATCTATATGTTTTCATTCTCACTTCTACGCTCGTTTTTCATTCGAATGATTTAATGATGTTGGTAGTTATTCGACTAGAATAGATATATCTCGAGAATGTCATCGATAGGTAATTAATTGCATCTACTGTGAAAACATTCTGTGAATGCTTGAACGGCATGTTGACTAGAAAGGTTTTGATGAGTGGGAGTGAAAAACATATCGATCTACCCATTATTAATTCATTCATTTTATTTTTAGATCAGGCTTTTAGGAGGTGAGCGATAATGATAAACATTTCGTTTCATTATGCTTTTGGTTGACTAGTTAGGATTGCTCGATAACATGAGATATGATGAAGATGACGATATTGCGGGTAATGACTAGCGTAGAGACAGCCAGCTAAACCGCATTCTAATAAAATTATATCTTATTCACATCTTGTTGTCCCGAGTTTATTGTGACAGAGAAACCGATTGTTCGAATCCGCAGTGGATTCTAACCAAGCCAGAGAAAAACAACGGGCCAAGTAAGAGAATTGGCTTAGATGAATGCTTACAATTGATTCGTGATCATAACAGGCGAAGTGCTCAGGAGTGGTCAAAGGACGCTTCAAATCACCCACAACGCTTACGTCAACCGAACTGCAAGTTCAGAGATCATATCAGCTCAATGATCCAGCTCAGTGTAGTACAATTGCTTCAAGGAATCAGCTAAAAACGAAATCAGTTTAAAATAACTGCAATTTTAATGACTCATTGATTGAGTTCACCGGTAAATGCAGTCCGCAGAACCCACTTGTGTTGCTGACCTACCTCCTTGACATTCCCTATGAAGCATGCAAATGAGTGGTCACAATGAAGAATGAAAACCCAAAAGAAGTTAATGACTGAATATGTCGAATGACAATGCTAAGATCAGCGTTACGGAAGAGTCGAACGAGATGAAAACTCATCAAAAACTGCACCATATCACTATCAATAATATCACAAATACAAATAACAGTTCCCTTAATATGATCACAAACGCATACATACAAACACAACCACACATGCACACCCCGATCACCTATGTATTTTCTCATGAATTTACGTCGTCCAGAGAAAATCGCAATTTTCAATTTTTATTATTAGTAACATTCAAAAAAAAAACAGCAAAACTCTCATTAGTTAACTATAACTTGAATCAAAAACGAATAAATCGAAAAACTGCGAATCTTAAATTCTTCAAATCATTTCGGATCAACATCATAATGTTCTACAATGAAGAACTCAGAAATCTTCATCGTAAATCTCGATATAATATTTGATGCTATTTTTTTCTTGTTTTGGATTATCATTACGCTCTATACTAACTATATCTTTTCATGATTAATCACCATTGAAATATTTGATGTTTTCTTCAAATGATCCGCATATCTAACGAAATTTCACAATTATCGCAAACAATTTGCTAAATTTACTCGTTACTAAGCAAAACTGCAGCATTGCATTCTCATATCTTGCTTATCATTCTCATAACTGGCATTTGTACTCAACAACTGAAAAATAAACTTACTATATTAAGAATGCAATGATGAGTTCATCAGACCCATACGTGGAAACTGTCAATTATCAACAAAAAAAAACAGTAATCTATTTAAAGATTTCATCGTTAATATACTCAGAATTGTTTTCAACTAACTTTCCAGTCATTAATGTGATGAAGTGATGAATTGAATCATGAGTCAGCGGAATCGACGTATTCGAAGTATTTCTCCGTAAAAACAAAAATGAACAATGAGATATAAAATCGTTTATGCAAATGAATGCAAAGATGTTCCACCGATTTGCAGCCATAGTTCCTTTTTTGGTAATTAGAGAACAATCATTGGTATCTAGAATGAATGATTTCCATAATCTCGTGTGATGATCGCAGGGAACAAAACTTTGTTCACTAATCAATCGACTTAAATGCTTAAAATTTCAGCAACGATCGATCGCTCAAATTCAATCAAATTGATTCATATTTTAGCATACTGCAACATTTATCCTTTCAATAATTAGTGGTAGGAGAAGTCAATACAAGAGCGAAATGAAGTAAGAAGACCTGTTCAGCAGACATAATGATGGAAGGAGGCGAAAGAATGAGAAGTTAGTTTCTCCGACTCGGTTATGTTGAGGGAGAAGGAAGTGGCGTGTCGATCGGTGAAATGTTATCAATGTGTGCAATTTCTTTTCCGCATCATCGTCGTCATCAGTTGCATCTTACGCATTAACGATAAATGATTTCTTTCGAATTTTGTTCAGTGTTCAAAAAAAATGAAACACTCATTCGTACATTTCTATTCATCTATTCGCACACACATACACACACAAGCAGATACATATTCATATTAATCAAGTGCAAATTGGTACCAGCAGCCGAACAGCAACCTTACCGAATGAATGATTGAACGTTGCACAAATCGAACATTACGAACTATAAGCAAGACAACAACCTACTATCAACAATAACAAAAGAAAAGCATCTCTAGTTTAACAGTTAGACTGTTCAATCACACACAGCATCTTAGGCTTACTTCTGTTGGGTTTTGCGATATGATGATATACAATAGTGAATGTGTCAACACAACAAAACAACCCATAATCACCTCCAAAACTGTACCACAGCAAATTTATAGCAGTTGATAAACACGCTGATGGTACTAATACAAAAACAAACACATAGTTAACACACCTCCGCTCTTCACTTGCCTCGTCTCGCCTCTTATCTCATTCTATCTGATCCTGTTGTTTGACGGATTCCTTGTCAATTTCACAACGAATCAAATCAAAAAATGAATTTTTCATCTTTCATTCTCCATCGAAAATTCACTATTCATTATCCATTATTACAAGCCCATTCCACTTTTCGTAATATTATCGCTTTTTTCACAACGAATTCATTCGTTATTCTTCTCATTTTTCGCTTTCACTTCGTTTTTCATTCACGTTTCATTCTCGTGCTGCTATGATGTTCTTCAAATAAACAACAATATCGCGTCGACAACCAGACAAAACGCGAACTTTGCTTCAAATTACACAAAGTCATGAAAGTAACATTATGATAAGTCCGCACTCAATCCGTCAAACCCAGCCCCCCCCCCACCAACCAACTCCAACCTTAAATACTGATTGAGGTCATTCGCGCCGACATAAACGAACTGACCCAGCAGCTTTCGACCCATCGACGTGTTTGGTTCAGCACTGTTAGCTGCATTCCGTTTCCAAGCTCTTCCCCAACGTTTCTACCCAAATATGGGAGCTGATCCCGGCAATCAATAACCACTCAATGAATCAGTCAATAAATCTGTCACAAACAATGAAAAGTGATAAATTACTTCACAAAAAATGTTTACTTTGTCGATCGCATCTTTGTGCCATAGACAATTCTTGCGCCACACAAAAAAGTTGTCAACAAGCAAAAAGTTGACATTGGAGTCAAAACGTGTCAGCTCAAAACACAATCGCGCGCCCACACGAAATCGCTCGCTTAGATCACAAAAATTCCCGTTATCGAATCTGGGTTATATCCTCATTGCTACTATTACTGCTGTCATAATGCGAACATTAGGCTTTCTACTCTAAACCTCATGAAAATTTACAGCATGAGCAAGAGCTGTTCGATACAATCACTTCATATCGGAAGCACTATCCTAATGCTAGGAAATAACAAATGAAATTATCTTCATCAGGAATGTCCATTATCATCATTGCTATTAATAAATAAAATCACGTCAAATTAAAGAGTCATTTGAATGGATTGATAGTGCACTTCTAAAGTGAATATAATAGTAAGTGATCAAAACAAAATCCCCATAAAACCTGTTCATCGTTCGATTGTTTGTTCGATGCATCTATGATGTCGATCAACGCAGATGAATGATGAGCAACATACTTTTTGAGCTTTTACTTGCTTACTTCTGAATTGATCCATCCATCTCTACCTCGGCACCACTGCGCATATGTTTCCTTTCCTCGTTCCCGACTTCTTACCTCTATCCCGTAAGAGACTAGTTTCCCAGTTCCCTGTTTTTGTTGGCCCAGCTATGATCATTCAGTGAATTCGATGCTGCACGGAATCAGAGTGAAACAATTGTGAGAATGAATGGCAATGAATGAGATCTGTCGTTTCAGTGACGACGATACTAATGGTAAGGACAATATGAAAATGTAATTTTCAATGCGAGTTTTTGCAAATGATGCAAGTTCAGCACGTTTCATTCAGTTGAGATAATCAGTCATATCAACGATACACACTTCTCTTGAGATAGTCATATTGATAGTGACAATCGTTGTTCGCATCAACCTGAGTGCAAGGTTCTAGCATGAAATCTAGACATTTGTCAAGCAATGATGCGATTGAATCGAATCGTTCGTTCACTTTACTGGTGATGAACACAGGCACACAACCAATCCGTTACCTAACTACAAAACAAAACAATTTCAAATAATTCACTCGTGAACACACAACGAGAACGTAGCATAACGAAAAATTTTGTTTCGAAGAGCCTTATTGGAAAAGTGCATTTGGAATAGAGAATGAAAGGAGACGATAGAGAACGAATGGTAACAGAACAATGAAATATTATTGAGGGTGTTAGTGATGAGTAAATCATTGAGCAACAATAAATGCTTCGTTCTCAATTTAGTTCTGTTCTTGAAAGGCGCACGACGGGCAAGTTATTGTGCAGTCAGCTAAAGCTCGATGTAAAGCATCAATGATGATCATTGTCATCGAAATAAATGCATGAGAGGAAGGAACAAAAAACGATAAAGGCTTATGGTTATATCACATATCATACACACATATGATATGAAAAGACACATAAATTCGCTAAGAGTGGATTGAAAAGAAAACGTTCTTGATGACTATGATATAGCATTATTGCGTCGAGAATTTCGTGTTTGCAAAGCAGAGTAAAAACAAAATCAAAAGCATTAGCACACAAGCAAAAGTACGATACGAGCACGACGATAACGAACAAGGTTCAACGTGACTACTCGTTTTCCTTCACTCAACTGCTGCTAAAGCATTCATTTAGTTTACACTTACTAATCTGCATTTGCAACTAAAAGATCGAATCAGCAATTCCAAAATCCATATCAGTAACTCCAAAAATCCAAATCAGCAATTCCAAGTTGGTTGATAGAATATCCAGTAGTGTGAGTGCATGACGAGCACACACATACACACGTACATGTGTGTTTTATTCGGATGAATTAAAATTTTTTTGTTACACATAATATTTTATTTCACTTCATTTGAAATGGTTTATTGGGAACTAACTTGTCTGTGAATTGTTTCGTTTCATTGTTCCATGAAATGAAAAGAGACGCAATTTTTGATGGAGTGCATAACTGCGAACGACTTTAATGATTTTGCACATAATACTAGCCATCTAACAAAACGATGATACCATGAAACAACACTCTTCGACGAAACATACACACGGCAGACAAAACACTGCAGACGATAGGCAACTACCCATTAAACTTCCAACGTAAGCGAGCGATTACTCCATTCGAATGCTTTAGAACTGCCGAAAAAAAAAGAGCTTTATTGGGAAAAACATTCGCGGTCGCGGAAATAGAATGAAAGGAGTATGGGACAGAAAAAAGAGAATCGGGAAAAAATCGGTGGAGAAAAAGCCCCACAAAAGAACTAAGGGCTGATGTACGAGTGATTGCTGCGGATCAAGGCAGCAAACGAATTCATGAGGTTCAAAAATGAAATCGTTTAATACCGTCGTGATGTATACAAATAACTAATCATTTAATTAAATAAAATTAAAATCAAATCCAATTCATTAAAAAAAGCAAATCATTTAATATGCTACCAAAAACTTTTTCATCCCCATATCTACAGATGATGAGCATACTCCTCCGTAAACTTTTCAATCTTCGTCCTAATCTTCTAACCGCAAAACGGCAACTGATAAGACTCTGTCCATAAGTACTGTACGCCTTAGTCTTATTAGCCGTCACATCAGTTGTATCGCATCAATTTTAGTAGATGATGAAAATTTTCGGAAGAAATTAAGATTTCCTGAAACATTCTCGAATGATGGTCTCCACCTGTATACACTAAAGTTTATGAAGTATTCAATTGAGTGCCGTGCCGCCATTGGCTGCTGCACTAATTGTAAGCACATAGCGAACAAGAACAACATCACAGACAACAACAACCACCAGAAGTAATAGTTCTATTACTACTGCTAGTGCAATTGCAACAAAAAATATCAGCTGATTTGGGTCATTACCACGAAAAAATTATGCAAACTAAGAACACACTGACAGAATGCACAAACCGAGCGCTATAACCAGCGAAGACCGTTACTCAACCAAACGTTCACACTGACAACGACGGTGCATGATTTTTGAGCAAGGAAAGGTCAAGCCACTACTAAGTCCATTGTCGGATGCGAGCAACTTGACTGATTAATCAAACCGCTGCATTAATTAAACACGCTATAGAAAGCCCTCAATGAAAGTGCAAATGAACGAAAACGTAATCAAAGAACGTGTTTTTTTTATGAAATCGTACCCAGCCTTATCCAATTTACAATTCCACCAAGAGCATCCAGAGTGCACTTGGTTAGCGAGAAATCTTAGTGCTATCATTTAGTCGTATGCGAACGGGGATTAACTGAAATCATCACAAGAATTTTTTTCTTTCCAAAAGGAAGTCTACAATCACAATGTACTTGCAATAAATGGATTTGATTTTCGGCGAACAACTGTTTCGATTAGTCGAACGAAAAGGATACTTTGATGAATGTGAATTTAGCAGAAACCCATGAAACAGGTGAAATTGATACAACCATACAATAAAACAATTCCAGTTGTCAAACAATCGAAACGAGATTATATATAAACGATATCTCTTTTGTAGTTTTTCATAATACACGCCCTTGCTCCGTGCTCTATTATACTACAACTGAGCGCCGCCACTCATACAATCTGTGAAACACAATAGCAAAACACCGAGTACACAAGAGGAACTCAAAGACAATGAAATTTATCTTCATTGACAGATACTTTTCTTCAGTGAGTTCATTCCTTCGAATCAAAGTTCAAACAGCATTCCTCAATTATTCGTCAAAAAATTATTTTGATTGTCTAACATTTTATCGAAAAAAAGTTCGACAATTTCGATCAACAGTTTTCACTTCATTTCGACGCTTTTTTCTTTCATGTACGAGGAAATTTTTGATGTCGTCTGAAGCGAGTAAAATTACACCGAAAACTTCGCCATTTACTTATGCACTATTGAACGGCACATAAGGTACCAGCGTACAGTTCAAAAACATCGCTCTGTTACCGTTATCTTTTTGACATTATCAATCAAATTAATTCATTAAAGTGACATCTCCAAGGTAATTCAAATTTCAACAAGTTTCGACCGCAAACAACACATTCATTCAAAGTGTGATCACGGTGCTCTATTACATTTGTTACAAACCAAACTGAAAAGTACGCATGCAATTTTGGTTTCATTGTGGAGGGACGAGCATATGTTATGTTTGTTCTTGATATCATCACACTTATTCCTTATTCCCCTTGATGTGAAATATAAACTAAATGGTCGATCAACAGACAACAACAAGATCATTTTGGAATGCGGCGACACTGAATCTCATATGAACATAAAGAATATTGAGATGCGATCTGGCGGGAATGAGAGATGTGGTTGAGACACGCCATTGGATTAAAATTAAGGAATCATTTCAGTCGAATTCGCGTGAATTATTCGCAAAACTTGTTCCCATTAAAATTGGACAGACTGAACAAATTGTCGCATAGTGAAGAAGCAGTTAGTAAAACTTGCACGAACACAATTAAGCTGATAATCTTCACTAGTTGTTTATTGCACGAAGAAAATTAAGCTGATAATCATTACTAGACGTTTATCTGCGATTATTATTGCGATTGAGAGAATTGCTTTCACGAGCGATTTTCACTGCTGCAAGCGATTTCAAATGACCACCATGCGATTATTATTTTTTTATTAGACGAATACACCGAGCGAGTTGTTGTAGTCTGTAATACGAACGGGAGATGAATACGCTCGTACGGTTTTCTTTCTGCCGAGTCGATTTCTTACTCGGATTTGTTTCGAGAAAAGGTGGAAAACTTTATAAAGATGACAGGCGTTGGTATGATGAATAGTGACGAGATTGATGATGACGTTATTGGATACAGTCAATCGTTGGTTGGTGTTATGTATTTATGATAAAAATTATGTTGAAATATCACTGAATATAATACATCATTTTATACTATCAAGTGTGATATTGTGCTATATGCTCAACGTTTCTTTCTAATACATATCTTTTACGTCATACGTTTGAGTCGATTTTCTTTTTCTTGTACACGAAACGAACGAAGAGATAAATAAGAACGAATCGAATGAAATGTGAAATGTAAAATAAGAAACTAGACATTGGCAAAAGAGAGTCAGTCATTTCTGTACGTCTATTGAAGAGGAGGGCGATGGAACCGCTGAAGAAGTTAGAACCTGAGGAATTATTCGATTTTCATATTACATTCCTACATACATATTTATATTAGAGTGCAATCATTCTTTGATGTGTGTACAACGTTCGTACTTCCACTCTGTTTCTGTTTGAGTGTGTGATGTTTTTTTCATTGAATCCAACAACAATAACAATAATGATTTAGAGATGATATATATACCACCAGAATTTGTGATGTAGTACCATCATCGTCATGCCATACATTCAGTATATGTATCGCACATCATCACAATGGATTTACCGATGAGTTTGATCTGTAATGAATGGAAAGTGCGTGTGTATTGTGATGAATATCGAACATATAAGATGCAGCAGCAGT
Organism: Anisakis pegreffii; assembly: GCA_035041965.1. NCBI lineage: Eukaryota > Metazoa > Nematoda > Chromadorea > Rhabditida > Anisakidae > Anisakis > Anisakis pegreffii. Next base: position 131,773 of record JAPYMA010001077.1, read on the forward strand.
AACAGCAGCAGCAACACCGTTTACAAACAATCATCTCATAAATCGCACCGAGCATAACTAATCATATAATATAATTCATCACTCTCAACCTTCACTCCCCCTCCCTCTTTGGATGACGGATAAATTGGCTGGATGGAAGGAGGCAAGCAACATCCAACAGAAGATCATCGTTTGGTTTTCTTCTCTTCATCTCTCTCAGAGAATCGTTGTCTATGGCAAGCGATCATTGCTGATATCTGGGCAAATGAATATCTTCGTCACGTCTCATCATCACAACAAACTCATCACTAGAGCAACATCATCACACACGCTTAATAATGTGATGATATAAGAGAAGTAATCTACAATGGTAATTCAAAGACAACTACATTATGCACAATACAAATAACACATTTGTAATGTTATCATGATCATTCTCATTCTGACTACAATACCCGAAACATTCATTCACTCACAACAAACTTTCATTCCACTGCATATCCAGTTGTTTCGTTACGTAGACTCTTTTCATTGACTTGTCACATTCAATCGTTCACCCCCGTCGATGATGAACCAAATCGCTAGCGATTGAAAGGGAAAATCGCAAATAACTACGTTCACACAATTGTATGTTCAAACTTTCTCCGATCACCTCGCCAACTTTATTATGAGTGTTATTAATGCTGATTTGATCATTGTCATCAGTACTATCAACGAAACTGAACAAACACAAAAACCTTCTTTGAAGCTATGATCTTATGATCTCCAAATTGCAAATGTTGCATCAGGAATTAACTTCATAATTTTACGGTCATTGCAACAACAGCGTATGAGTGGGTAGGGCTCAGGATAGCGCCACTATGACCAATAGTCATAATATCACTGTCCTTCATCTTCATGAATGCTATCAACAAATCAAGTATATACATTCGTAAACACAAAAAGACTTCATTTATTCGCTCATGGCGGTTTAATACTGGAGCCATCTTACATAACGTCAGGATACTACCATTAACACTCTTCTCATTAATTTTACTGGAATTATTCGTGAAGTCATTGTTACAGGTGTTACTGCTGTGATAATTGAGATAGGATAGTTCAAAAACAGGACGAAGATGAGAAATCGTGTAAAAAAGGATAAGGATGCAAAAACATTGCCAGGGCATTCAACGTGAACTATTACTGTTATCTGTGGAATTGCAAGTGTTCAACCCAGCGCATGTTGTTTGTATTTTTCACATTGCTCAGTATTCTGCAAGCATAGTAACAAACAATAAAAACAAATGAATGGAACTGTGCCACTGTCCATAAAATTAGTTTATTTAAAGTATTGTTTTCGATAGGTGGTGTAATAGTTGTGTTCCGACGATTCCCATCATTTAGCACTACACACTTTGATTGATACTGAAACTAATTGATAATAAATGAGTGGCGTTTCGGTGCCGAGCTACTAAAAATAGTATACAACGACATAGTAAGAGCGAAACTTCGGAGAAGTCAACAAACAGAAAACTCCGAAGGGCATGTTGCAATCACCACTGCAATAACCAAGGAAGCAGCTGATCAAGGTGATCCAATAAAGTTGAAATGTTGAAGGTAAGAAGCCCCAAATAATGATGCAGTTGAAGACGAAAGATTGTACTTAGCAAATTTCGAAAGAGATATGGATGAAATCTGAAATTTTCAGGGACCACGGAGGATTTGTCCCTTTACAATGACTGATATTGAAAAAAAGTGGATGTGATGATTCTTGATCGGTTTGTCGTCATCTCAAAGAACGTCGAGTGTTCGATAGCGTCATTCTGACGACGGCTGTCTTCAGATGCATTCTTAAGCTTGCAATTCAGGCACAATCGCCGGCTCGACAACGCATAACATGAAAAGCAAAATCGTCTGCTAGCCAAACCACTCATAGTCCACTTATAATAGCATAAAATAAGTAAATTGCTTCATTAGTTGTCATCGATTTTCTTTTCAGAATTTTTTTTCCTTTTTCCCATCCCGAGCGTCTCTGATCACTAAAAATGTATACGAGGGGTTCGAGAAAACCCATTTTTTTTAATGTGAAAATCTTACAGACTGATATTTGTGTGCCTTTACATGTCTATGTTTATATGTACATCTCATGACGATAGCGATAATGAGAGTGTTAAGCGCGAAACGAGTCAATCGAAACGAGGCAAAAAACTCAAAAGTAAATCCAAAAACGCTCTCAGTAAACGTATCTTGTTCACCACGACCAGTATGCTTGCCTTCCGGTCTGCTCTAGAAGACTGGACGAGATGAGATGAGAATGGATACAACAAGGAAAAACGTATACAGATTTATATATTAGCATTAGTACTAACATCAGCATTAGCGTAATCTCAGCTTTGTTAGCTGCGAAACCATTAGAAAGAGCAATACGAACGTATACCGCTAAATGATTGCACATCGACGGTAGCAGACAATGAGAGGATATCACAATGATACAGCAAAACGATGAACGAACATGTTGGAAGTGATTACATGATAATAAGGATCAAAGAACGTTTTCGCGTAGCAATAGACTGATCGTGCATGAGCAATCGTGATCAGATCTTGATCGACCACGACTGGCTATGCAAATTGATCCCTACTCTATCGTTGTAAACGGATGAAATACAGAAACTCGTTTGAGTGTATCGCATTGAATCCAAAAATGAAAGTGAGGAATTGCGGTTGGCTTGTTGACTGTTTAGCTAACGAGCGATGCATGTAAGCATGCTGCTGAATGAATAAATGAATGGAAAAAATAGGTTGGATTTGAGAAATGTTTGAGAATGGTAGTGGATACGATGATGGGATAGATGAATGAACGAACGGACGTGTTCGGTTAGCTGTGAACTGAATGGATTGTTGCTGGTAAACGAGCAAGTAAAAACGTGCAAAGCTTTGTGATTTAATGAGGAATCGAAGAATTGAAGAAATGAAGCAAACGTATAGAGCTGCTAGCTTATTTATGTTAACTGTTAGCTATAAGCTGCTCACTAAGAATAAGATGTACATAGAAGTGTAGATGTGATGCAATGAACAATAAGTATACATATATTAACGAATGCATATGAATGTGAATATGGTGCTTGGTTGACTGGTATATCGTCGTACTCGTTCGTGCATCAGTTTTGAGGAGAACAAGTAGATATTGGTACAAGAAAGCAGCAACCGACAGGGCGATCCGCATCACATTATTATTACTACTATTGTTGGCTAGAAAGTGGAAGCTAGGAATTTTTGAATGCCGATAGATTATAGTATACAGGATATAATGATTACGGTAATAATAATAACGATAATGATATTAGGAAAAGTTGAGGACTACTTCACTGCGACCGAATTGATTTTTAATGATCGATATAACACCAACTGAAATATATCAAAATAGCAAAAGTGCTATAAAAAATCGAAACCAGACAGAGCTGATGAATCTTTATCACTAATCACAAATCATTTTGATGCCTTTCAACTTGTAATTGGTTTACGATCTCAATGATGTAACGATCGCAGTCGAGATGCAATGGTCGATTGAGAAGCGATGTAATCAATTGCCTCATGTCTCATAATTGAGATAAACATTTCAAGTTAAAACAATTACTTTATCAGTTTGTTGACATGTTTGTTTGTCAATGACGGAAACGATGAGATACTATGAAGCAATGCTTCAAAGCGAGGTACATTCATCCAAAATCGATGATCCACAACGCTTTTCAACGAGTTACGGAGAGAATGCATCAAAAATTATTCTCTCCTTTCCATATGCCAAAAGTTTTGAGCTTTTTTTGCGCGATAATTTTTAATTTCTAATAATGCATTCGATGAAATGAAAACTATTCCTGTAAGCAAGCAAGCGTTCATAATCAACATTCGACTTGATTACTTCTTATTTCAAGCATACCTTATACGTTTCTGCAAAAGAATCGTCGATTCACTCTTGAACGAGCGGAAAAGGCAGCTATTTGTTCGTCCTTTCATAACAGTCGCTGAATCAATTACCTGCTCGATTGGTTTACAACAGATTAAATTATAAATGTGTACCTACATCATCCCTCAGTTCACATATAATTCAACATATTACTTCGTCATCATCATCACATTTAGGTGTTCAGCAGTTAATCCATTGATTGTAAACGACAAAATTGCGCTTGCCTACTTCTCAGCACACATATCAATGTGAAGCACAGCTTTTCCCAAATACCCTTCCGTATTCTACACAGTCATTTAAAAGCGTTTAGCTTCGAAGTAGATTGCTTTATTCAAAAGTGAACGAAGGTGATCATTTGTGAAGAAACTTAGCCAGTATGCAAAAGCTCACAATTGCTGAAAGAATAGTGACTATGAGGCGATTTTTTGAGAGCAATCCGAAAAGCGACGTAACCTTTACATAAACACTGCTTCCGAATACATATGTCCATTCAATTCTGTTAGTTTGCTAGTTGATATTTCAATATTGAGACGAATTTAAATTTTACATTGAAAACGTTGTAGTGAACAACGAAACTGATATGCATTAGTGCACATTTAGGACATATGATATGGAAGTGTTAGTGATAGTCGAAATGATAATTACAGCGATAGTGATTTTTAAAAAAACAGCCATTTCTCATTTCTGCAAGAAAGTACATAGGTAGCAAATAAGATGAATGTGATGTAATTGAACGGGATGGAACCGAACGAAAGGGAAAGGTACTGATGACCTTTATTGAATGGTAAAAATAACGATTAGTTCATCTCATAACTGCAAGGAAACGGATTGATGCAAAAATTAGAATCTGCAAAATTACTGAACGAATTTCTGAGATCCATCGATATCGATGGATTGCAAATGAGAACTGGGGTGAAAATGATATTCAGTGATCAGTTTGCAAAAGGCGATTACTTCAAGACGATGAACAGAGAGGTGATCAATAGTTCATCAGATCAATCAATGCTCGATGAAGCAATCCAGTGAGAGAAATGTTAGGCAACCGATAATTTGCAACAATGATCGATGAATTTCAAGAATTGTAATTCCAAAATATCGATAAGTTAGCGGTACGACATTTTCATGAATTCAAGAAATGAATATTATGCTGGCGATAGTGATGCACCCTAAACGAATTGTTGTGGAAGTATTTATTGTGAGCGATTTGAATGATGCACTGAAACATTGGCATGATCATGGTAATGAAGTGAAAATGAAGGTAGCAAGTGCAAACAGTCGCAGTATTTGAGAACGCGGCTTGAAGAACAAATTCACATCTGCAAATAAAAACACACAATTATCAGCATCACAGCATCATCACCCATGCACTACGGATTGACATTTCAGATGCTGATGCAACGTTTGACGTTTGAGAAGATGATCATTAGCAATTTAAAGTGAGTGATTTCTGTTTGATTTTTTGAGATGATTTGAAATCAATCAAATCGTTGGACGCATAATGAACGAATAATGCGTTGCGATATGCGCATGAGCAATGAAGGAGCAGTTGCAGTTAGAGCACAGCGCAGCAGCATCATGAAAATTTCGTTTGAAAGTGAATTACAACCATGGCACTGGTGATGATAATCTTATTCACAAACAACGATTGTTGTCGTCGTAATGAGGAAATAATGAAGAAATCGTAATCAAGGTCGTTATGTCAGACAGTAAGCAACCAAACAGCAACATTTAACACATAATATGTTGCAGCAAAGAGTGAAAATTCATTCGACAATAATGAAAATAGTAATAACAATACGTTAGTATGTGGTGTAATACTTAATTTTTAGGTAAAGCGATAAATTCTTAGACGAAAAGAGGGCAGATCGGGGAAATCTCATCAATCGTCCCGTATTAATGTGATCACTAGATTCAATCACAATTCAATTATTGTGCAAATCGTAGCAAACGAACGCAATTTTGCACTCAGATTGAGATTTGAACTGATAGTGAGTTGATCGCTCCTTAGTTTCAAATTTCAATTTCAACCGTTTTACGATCGCATGCGTTTGCCAAATGATGAATAAAATGGACAAAATGTTTCACGACAGATCACCAAAAGCCTGAATCTCACGAATACATATCAAAGGATGAACGATTAAGCGACTTCGATGAATGGCGCAAACATGGGCAATTACAGAAGAGTTAGAGGCTATAGAACAGATGAATTCAGAGCTGAAAGGCTCGAAAAGCAAAAGTTGGATAATTCAGGTCTAAAATCAGAGGATATCGATGAATTAGTACGAAGTGAACGGTTATTTGCGCAAGAGTGAAGAGTTATTCAGTGATCTGTCGTGTAACATTTCAAGAAGATGAGCAGATACTGAAATGCTCATTAATCAATAATTAAAAAGATTACTGTGAAAAACAATAAGGATTCTCGAGACAACAACAACAAATAAGTACCAACAAATACGACTGATCAATATTTTCAAGTGTCTCATTTCAAACAGCGATTGAGGGAAAGGTATGAAACGAAATAATCAGATATATTCATTTGATTAGTCAGCGGGATAATGAGCAATCGCGAAAAAGATTGCATTGAATGAGATGACTGTAAACCGCTATCTGAGCGTACAACAGGAACCTCACTGAGTACAACATAACAGCGTTGAGCTTTCGATGATCTTATGCTGTTTTTATTGTTGAACTGATCGATGAATGGCTGTATGGATGAACTGTGATGCATGATGACGAGAAATTGGCGTTCGTCATAACAAGGTATATAAACACCACACAATAACAATACCATATATTTGTGCGCATATCATCTACACAGCCACATATAACGCTAAAGCTAGAGGTAGAGATAGGGTATATCCTCCGCCAATTTCGTATCCCACATATCACATCACAATCTCATCAGCATTATACTCATGAAGTCAGTTATATTGTTACGAGCGATAGATATGCTATCCTATTCTTTTTCTCTGTAATGGAATAGAACTGGGCAACGACAACGATATCCTACCACAAAAGAGATAGTTATTATTGCTGAGAGCTTAGAGATGAGACGACGTGATGATGGATATGGGCAGAAGATTGATATATTATACGGAGATAAGTGGAACAATAAGACGAGATATCATGAGAGACAACGTTATTATCATTAGTTGATTTAACGGGGTTAGGTTAAAAGGCGGAGTATTAGGAATAGTTGATGTGCAGACGGACGATTTGCTTAGTATATGATTAGGTCATGTTTTGTTTTGTTTATGAAGAGAGAAAGAAGAGTGAGAAGAAGATATTGGCGAGGGCACGAGGACGGCATGCATGACACGGGGGCACGGGGTCGGGGCTAGCGTCCCTCTCCACTGAGTTAGCGCGTTTGTTTATTTTGTGTCGGTGTCGGACAACCTATCTGCTTTGGTCTGACAATGAGATGATTTGCAAGGATTTGCAATGATTTGAAGTGAATCGATATTGATGTGAAAATGTTAGGAAATGACCAGATACTACTCATTTTTATTTTCTCGTACCTATGTATATCTTTCAACGATTACTGGATATCCTCCATCTGTTGCCGTAGATGATCATAATGTATCGGTTATCAGCAGTGGTTGAAGGCATGGTTAGCTTATGATTTGACCGACTGACTGACTGACTTATGTATGTTTATGTGCAAAGTTGCAAGCAGACGATCGCGGCACCACATCACCTCACTATGATCATTGTGGCGGAGATTAAGTGGCATATATCAGTTTTAGTGGTATTGGGATTTGCTCGAATGTTTCACTGAATGAATTAATTTCTGTGGATGATTTTCATTGAAACACATCAACTACAGACACAGACAAGATATATGTTTATCTTGCTAACATAATACTTGTGCTTATGTCTATGCTGTTCTTGCTGCGTGCATATTTCTAGCATTACTTATCGCTAGCTATCTGAGAGACTCAACGACTGATCATCGCACCACCGTTTGGTCAGAGTCAAAAGCCGTATGGGCGAAGCAAGCAAGCAATCAACTGTGAAAGAAGTAGGGCTAAGTAAAGCTTTTCATTATTCAATAATATCACAATAAAGCATTTCATTCACTAACAATGTGATGTAATATTACCAAACCCCATAACACTTATCTGTGGGCACAACAACGGATCTATTCAATCGCTTCAACGCGAGAGCTATATCTGCCAAGTGAGTGATTAAGTAGTGAATGTAAACATCTCAAATGAAACTATGCAAGTTAATCAAAAAGCAAATCAAATCACTATGTTTGTTTGTTGTATTTAGGTGAGTGAACTAATGAAGACAGAATCATCGTGGCTGTTATTGTTGTTATCTTGTTAAACCACTGTTGGTGTTTTTCGTTACACGATAAAATAACATTCATTTATCACACATTCACTGAAACAAACTGAATTAAGTTTAGGTGATTAAGTACAGCTGTGACCTCATGTATCCTTATAGTTTCCTAAGAGTAAGAGTTAATAAAAGTGTTCTTCAAAGTAACCATAGTGATTTTATCGTTATGTTCAGTTAGTAATTGCACTTGTTCATTTACTCACAATCAATCAGTGCATTTATATTTAGTAGTAAGCTACTGAAATGAATGACTGTCGAATATTAGGAGACTGAAGTCAAATGAAGAGAATCAACGAAGTTGATGATGATGAAAGTAGATCGTTATTTCTTCGATTCAGTTCGTTCGTTCTGCCTTCCTTCATTATTCATTTTCTCCGTAACACAACACTCGTTTCAGTTATAAAATATCCTTTGAACATCATTCATTACGTTATAAGAAATAAGTGAACAAAACAACCAAAAACTAACGGCTCCATAACTGCAAACTACAAATTACTTTTATAATATCAATTCACTCAACTCCTGCATACACACAAATTAGTATGTACAACATACATACACGAAAATGAGTGGTGTATTCAGTGTTTCAATTATTTTCTTCTCGTGCAGTTCAACTAATCCTCCCTTCACCACCAACAACAACATTATCAACACGGTTATTCAATTGTAAACTTTTGTTTGCGTCATCGAAAGCATCATAAAAGTCACAACAACTTCATGTCGCAAAACCTCAAACGAAAACAAATGAAAATTGTGATTGCAGTGTAAATTTCATTGCGATTGTGTGCTGAAACATTCATTCATTGTATTTTGAGTCCGATGTAAATTTTAACGTGGATTTTGATTTACACTCTAATTCTGACAAAATCTGTGTTATGTTATATTGGTCGTTTCGTTTGTGTTTGTGTTCTGAGTGCATTCAATGCACGTGCATGGAAGAAGTATTATGGCTGACAGAAAATCTTTGTGTTTCGTCGATTCGTTGAAAATAAAATTCATACAAGTGAAAGCAACCAACCAAACAGCTAAGCAGTCTTCAAGCGTCAGGCAATGAACCATCCACCAAGGCACGCTACTATCGAGAAATCAAAATGCCAATACCCTTCGCTTTCTTTTCCCTTTTTCAATAAAATTTTTTCCTCTATCACTTTTCATTTCTTCATTTTTCACTTCGAATCTCGATAAATTCATTTGAAAAGAAAACATGAAAATTACTCCCTTCCATTTCGAAGTAACAAACTACACAAACGAACGCACAACAAACTAAGCATCACCATAAGCTGTTCTTTTCATACACATCAACTCGAATCAACCAATTCCATAACACCAAGCATATCATCACTATCCTCCTAATGCATCTTCATATTTTCCTGCCATTCATTTCTTCATTTGCTCACTTCAAAGTGAATTCATCAGAATTTTCAGAATTCACCACTGAACTTTTGTTGTTTACTGACTGCTGATGCTTGTATGCTTTTAACAATTAGAATTATCAGTCACGAACTATAATACATCAGTTGGAGTGCAATATAATAAGAGGAAAAAGTTCAATGTGAATTGAACAAACCTGGATCAGATTTGAATTGTTTTGTATATGAAGAAGGTATTGAGTGAAAGTGATGTGTTGTTATTGTTCATTCACTAGAGAGGAAAGATGCTGGACACATCAACAAAAAAATGTGAACTCGCGCTCATTCTTGAGCGGTAATTCTCGAATGATGTTATGACGATTGTGTTTGTGATGATTTGATAATGATCTTGACTGATCAACAACCATAGAAACATATTTGCCTCTGATACAGCAACCTACACATTGATTGTCAACAGATAAATTCATAATTGTTCGCATTATTTGCCCAGTTGTGTCGTTTACCTTCTCAAGCAGTTATGCATCCACACAAATCATCTTAATATGCAGATTATATGATCAAGTTGTTTTGCAACACACATTTGTCTCACCTAATAACACACATAATAAATGACCATATCGAAACAACTACTAGACATGCAAAAGTGGATGAATGTTTATCGCATGGAATGAATGGATCGTCCAATTTGTAGGATTTGTCTATCAAAATTCAATTCATATTTACCTTCTTCAGGTTCAGAATGCATAGAGGAACACGGAACAGACAAAGCAAGCAAGCACTGCGGGACCAGTTTTCTGCAGTTGCGTACGAATCAACAACAATTCTATAATATCAGCGACATATTCTGTCTTTTCGCTTTCCCTCTTTCATTCGATTAGTTGCAAACGAAAGTTGCAATAAAGATCACATTATTGCATCACCAGCTTCATCATCACACTACTATATCATGATTACGAAGATTTTCTTCATCAGCATAGAAGTCAAGCTGTGGAGAGCTTCTGCAGGCACCATTCGGAACGCAGTTGTAAAATGTTGTAAAATGAAACACTGACGGCACTAGTGGAAGTTGCAAACGAAGTGGTAAAAACAGATCAAGCAGGCAGTATCCTTGAAATGAACAGTTTCTAGATCCACTTACAATGGATCAGCAAGCCACCAATACATCGCCTTCGGATTCCTCTAGCTCGAGGAAAAGTTTTCCAACCCGATCACTTGCAATCTTTCGAGTTCAGGATAAGATCACTTATGTTAACAGAAGCACTTGTTTGATAATGAGACTCAAACTTTTACGAGTGATTCGATATGGTAACAGGCAATCTGCAGTTATGATGTTCAAACATAATAGTAAAAATGACCCGATCAATTTGGTATACCGTGTAAAACATAAAATGAATTTATCGGGTGCAGAGGGAATTTATACGATGCCAATTTGACAGTTTCATAGAGGTTTGAGGGAGAAAGGTCAAAGTAATTGTTTATTTATGCAATATGCTTTATTTCTCTACTGTAGTCAAAATGATTTCCAAATCAGTCTATCCGTTCGTCTTTCTTTCATCAAAACTTCTGCACAACAATCAAGTCGCCTTAGGAGGATGTTTTCATCTCGTTTCATCGAGCAATCCCATCGGTTCATGCAAACATAGATGTTTCTTATTCCTCCGATAATTCGGAACGGACGACAATAAAGTAGCATTGATTCCTCTTGATATGCTTAGCCACTTACTCGTGCGTTTATATCGTTGAGTGTTCGAATTCTGTCGAACTGATTGCCTTACGAAAGCTTAGTTCGTTGGTATCGTGTCACTGTGATTTGAAAAGAATACGATGAGGTGCAAGAACTGAGGATAGAAGAACAATTTATAAAACAACCACTAGTACTCTAACATAATAATAACAGAAACAATTCGAAATCTTACCCTATGAAATAGTGATCGTCGCATAATACGCATATCTATATGTATTTATTTATCATTTCTTCTTCATTATTCATCGACCAGCAACACTCTCTGATACTTATTCACTCACTGTTCATTCACTTTCATTCAGTTCATCTGCATGTTACCTGATTTCGCTGCTGCTGTCACAATGGGGAGAATATCGGACAAGTAAACGTGTTCATTGCTCGACGAATATCTTAATGGCTGGGTGTTGCATTCAACTGAGGATTTGGAAATTAACTTGTTTGAAGGAAAAAACTGCGGATAAACTTGAAACCATAACGGTAATTGGTGATAAATGAAATTTTTTGTTGTTTTCAAAAAATATCTTTCAGAGAGAATCGCCAGGAAAAATCAAATCAGTGTATTTTCAGAAGTTGCATTGCTTGATGTTGTTTTGCAGCAAGGTGGAGGATTGTTGTTGAGTTTTGATAGGTTTTGATGAGTAGATCATATCAACACAAAGGGTATACTGAGACTGAAAAAGACACAAAAGACATTGAGGTCATCTACCACATTCGCAATTGTTCGTATATGGTCGTGCATGAGAGCAATATGTTAGTATGTCTAAACAAAATACATTTTTCGAAAAGGTGAACATCAACAGTTCATTGAAAATTAGATGACGGTGATGAAAATGGAAACGAATAGACGTACAATAAACGTGTGACAAATTAAGACAGATCGGTGAAAGAACGGACGATTAAGTTAAGAATTCGAATTAATGCTGAAGTAAATACACGCGAACGTGTGGTTGACTCGTAAGTCACAGTCAAATGAATGAACAATTGATGGAATGAGGGAAGGGTGCATAGAGAAAATAAGATGGAAATGCGATAAAACGACGGTAATGAATGAGCTTTTTGAACGGTGACGAGCTATTTTCATACATTCATTCATATTCATCATGCATATTGTGATGATTTTGCATGTGATAGATAGGTAATATAAAGATTCAACAGAGTTGTCCTCGTTTGTCCTTAGAATTTGTTGACTGAATGATTGCTGTGTTGGTCGGATTTTCTTAGAACATAGATAGATTATATTATATTCTATTATATTTACCGAAGACAAATAAGAGTGGAAGCAAATGCAGGGTACGAAAACGAATGAGGCAGTCAAGCAGCGAAACAAGCAGCGAAACAAATAGCCTTGACTTCTTTTCAGCTACTCTTTCGAATATCAGAACAACTCAATTTCATTGATCTATTGCTTTCAAATTCAATCTCATCTATTAACAACTGAAGAGATGAACGAATGAACTTAAATGAACAAACATTAATATAACGCATCCATTATAGGAACTCTTCCTCCTTTCATTTTCATTCATCAACTAAATATTTTTGAAATGATTCGATGAATTAATCATTCTTCAAATCATTCACCCTCGATTGGTGCCCGGTCAAAAGGTGATAATCACTATTAAAGAGATACTCATTCTGTTGATGGCTAAATAAACAAACGACTAAAAGTTAATCCATAGGTGAGCTTTGATTCACTGGAACGAGCGAGTCGCATATAATAGACAAGTTCATCATCTACACTATAACACTTCACCATGAAACAACGTTAACACCAGATGTTGGCTTAACAGCTCTGTGAAAAAACACTAGAAGCATCTTCATTAGATGTTCTTCATTAAATCCAAAATTCAGTTTTAATTGGCGCATTCATGAGATTTCCTCACACTTACTCTCTGGGGATTCGGTGATTCGGTTTCCGCCGTCTTTAAGCCGGCTGGCAATGTCATCTTTTCTCAAATCAGTGGAAATTTACAACAATCGCATTTAGGAAAAAATTCTTTGCTCTTCTCCGTCTGAAAATACGCATACTTGAAACACTGTTGCAATTGGTTCAAAGTATCATAATGGCTACCCATCTTCTCGAAACTTATCGTCTCCAAGTAACTGCTCATTCGCACACTCATCGCCCGTTCCCCTCACTACGGAACAAACGTTTATTCGGTTACTTCCTTACGCCATGTTCCGTTCAAGTGGCTTATTGCCACCAAGCAACATTCAATCACCACGAAAAGGCTATTTCAAAAAAAAACATAAGTGCAATTGCAAAAAAAAAACACTCGATCATTCAACACGTCTGTGGCCACATCGAAGAGGAAAGAGGAGGTTCAGTGGTTCACCTTGAGCGACAAAAAAATGGCAAAAAAGATGCTAATCCTCATCGTTGATTCGTTTCATCGTTCATTCAATGCATATGTTCAATGAAATCGAACAATAATGCATTGAAATGTGTTTAATTTCATGAAGTATAATAACAACAACAAGAAGAACACGACGGCAAACAATGGAAAACATACAGAAACAGGCTTTTTATTTCACTTGTTCCTATAGCATTATTAAAAATACGTCGTAATGTGTTCATCCGTTGGTTCGTTCAACGAAAATGTCTGCCTTTGAGAAAAAAAAGAAGAAAAAGAATTTGAATGAGAACTGCCAAAAGTCTGGCAAGTTTTTGTTGTTCGATCGAACGCACCACACCAAACAAAACACAAACCAAACACAACACACCGCTAAACGATATAAATTAAGCAAAACGAAAATGATAATGAAGTGCAGTGGAAATAGAAGAAAACATTCAAAGAAAATTTTGGGAAATATCATTCGACGGAGAGATTCGGCGTCGAATTAAAATTCATTTCTGCTGAATGCATTCAATAGCCGCCGCATCAGCAGTCAGTGAATATTCTACGAAGCGCATCCGCTTGAATTTCCAAGGAAAACAATAAAATTGAATAAAAGCATCATCACTAATCAATACTACAATCACCACAAATCGTGACAGTAACAAATTGTCCGATAAGTTACAATTACTTCAAACTGTTAAAAATACTTCAAAGTAACGCCAATTCAAGTTGATATATTTGACTGCTTGCATAAATGAGCGATTGGCAATTCATGAGAAAATTCAGACTGAACTCAACCATTTGAAGTACTGGGACTGCACATCCGCAGACTCGAATGAAGCACAAGACAAAAGTGAAGGTATTTGAAGGTACGAATCTTTATTTTGTAGTAAGATAGTCACGAGATCATTTGAATATTGATCTGATTGAAACGACTGAATGAAATTAATCAATCATAAGTAAATATTCGGTGAAATCTGAGAGTGAGCAAAATCGAGGCAAGAAAGATGAGACAAGACAGAAAAGCAAGGAGGAAGCGAGGCACCAGTCAAGTTGTTGGGCTTAAAGCTAGTGAGAGTCGAGTGTCTATTGTTAGTGCAGAGGAAATATTGGCTGAAGAAACAGCACCATGGTTAATGATTCCAGATTACATGCAATTCAATTTATCGCTCACCGTTCAAATTTTTTGCCGGCTAAGAAAAAATCGAAAATATAATGTTGCCAAAAATATTCGAGACGAAAACATCGTTAGCTCGTATCACTGTGTATAATAACAATTCAACAATACCGCTTTCCTTGAATCACTAACAATAAATGAATTTTATATGCTCTTCAATCAACATATATTCGGTCAAGCAACACCTAAAGAATGTTGTTGGAATAAAGATTTGCTTTAAACTTCATATGCGCTTTAATTAACCTCACAAACATCGTCAACGTGATCTTTGCATCATATCAGTCTGTTTATACTCAAATTTATAACAAGAGCAAGTTTTAGGACACTGCTAAGCTAAATATTCCAGCATTTATCGCATCACTGATTGTGAGCCAAAAACATATCCATACGCAGTAAGGCATATAAGACGCACTAAATTTGAACCGCAAGTTCCTATCGTCCACAACAGTTAAATATCATTTGACTTTTTTTTTCGCGTTTATTTTGTAATAACCCTGTTTTATGTATCGAACACAAAACATTGATAAGATACAAACACAAAAGGGAGGAGATCCTCCAAATGAGATTTACGGAAGTTAAGTTTCATCATCTGAATCGATAGTGCATGATATTCGTGTACATCTTATTCATATTCAGCTAAGTACAGATTTAAATGTTGATTTCACCTATCACTTTGGTGTCCCTCACGAATCGTCTCTTTCGCGCTCTGTCGTGACAATTTTTTCTTATCATTACTCAAAACCATTTCCGTCACCCATCGTACGACTGCGGTTTTTTTATTTCACCAATCACTTTATGCGGTGTAAAATCGCTCGCAACCCCAATCATAACCTATCACTTTCACACCCTTCCTGCACAATCTTAAGTGGCTGTTAAGTATTCAACCATTGCACATCTCAATACTCTTTGCATTAGCAGTATACCGCCACACATACCACGCGTGTGTTATAAACTTTCAACTCGCAACAACAAACTGGAAACTTCAACATACAACCCAAACACTTCAGCAAAAAGCAAACAAAACGGCTCGCGCATCCTCTTCAACTCTTCAATCCCGAACTTATGACATGATCGCGATTTTGGATGGAACGATTAGTTGTTTGTTTCTAAACACGACAACAACTTCGACACAAGCGACGAGAATGTCTACTTTTCGTGCACTTTATCACTCATTTATTCTTGAGTTCTAGGTTCACGTCCTCAGTTAAAAATTTTGAAGTTCAAAAGAACAATTCATATTACACTGATGTTATTGGGTTGGTGTATAACACTCTTCCGGAAAAGTGGACTTTCACCGGAACAATTCAATTTGAATAAAAGCGCACGAACTTACTAACATCTATGACAGACAATAACTGCACTGGCAAGGGACATAAGGATATCATCATAGAATTGTATGAATGCCATCATGACACTAGCTAATAGATAAGCTTCGGCGAGTAACCACAAACACCTGAGAGATTTCTCCTCATAACGCACCAACCCGATACAGTTGATCTTCGAACCTTCGTAAATCGTTTGCGACATATTTGAGTGTAACCAGTGGTAATTAATTACAAACATATCAAATCATTAGGTCAAACTGAATCAAATCATTAGTTCCGTTGTAAATGCGGATATATGAAACGAATCAATAAATGAGTGATTATATAAGGAAGCAAGCAGTCAAATAATCCCTGCAGATAAGTGTTCGGATAAAGAAAACTTTGAAACTGAGCAGCAACGAGAAAAGCAAATGAGCAATAAAACTTTCAAAGACAATAAATCTCAGAAGCGCAAAACATCAAGCAAAACATACCGTATGCCATCGTTAGCTGCAGATACACAAGTCGTCTCATATACGCCAATAGCGCCTTCGAAAGGAACTGCTCCAGAAGTCGATGAAGTAGGCGGTACGGGAAGTTGCGGGTTATTGTTTAATTTGTCGCTGTTTTTGCTGATGGCAGAAGGCAGATAACGAGGCATCGATTGGCAATTCTGATTCTGATAGTTCTGACAGCGATTTTGCTGCAGTTGATTTGGCATTCGCATCATTTGCTCGAGGTCACTGACCATAACTCCGTCAGTGGCTTGCACCCTCGAAGAAAGGTTTGCCGGCTGTTCTTGTGCGGGAATGATATTTATGCTGGCATTCCATTCAGTGATACCTCCTCGTGATACAATGGTACTGTTGTTATTCAAGTATACCAATTTGGTATTACATTCACTAATATGGCTGATATGATTATCACTATTGATATCGTTAATGTTATTACTAATGCAGTCACCAGTTGTTCGATTAATCCCAACTGGATAAGATGTATTGTTTGTGTTATTGAATGTTGTCGTTGTTGATGTCAACTGTAACTGTGTAGATGTATCCTCGTTCGTATTATTATTATTATTGCTATTACTATTATAAGCACTCTTCTTCTTATTATTATTAGCACGATTCGCTAATGTCGTGTTAAGACGTCGTTTATGCGTTGATTGTTTGACTGTTGCAGGAGCATTTGACGAAGATTGCTGGCTTTGTGATGTGATGACGAGGGAGGTGGCCGTACTACCACGAGCGATGGCCTTCCTCGTAGAATTTTGCTGTCGATGCTGCTGCGCTTGTGATGACGATGATGACCTTTTCTGTCGTTTCAACTCTCCATTCCAACGGCTTATTCGTGCTGAAAATAGCAACAACATCGATCACCACAACACAACTTAGCACCAATCTTCTAGTGTTGGTGCTACACTCATAACTACAACCGCAATTATTCGTTAACCATAATATGTATATAACTGACTCACTCATTCACATAATCTATCCAAACATGACACATATTTATGTATAAATGTATAACAGGATAGTTATATGGATGATCAAATTATTGGCCTATCGAAATGGAAGCCTATTCTCTCCTTATTGGAGCTTGGTTATCCTTTTGGTGTTTATCCGTCACCCTTGCTGCTCTATCCTAAGTGTTCTAATCGCTCGTTCTCGCACTCAATCGATATCCCTCATTTACTCCTTATCTCATATTCCTGAACACTCGTATTTGGGATGTGCCCCTTTTACCTTTCCTTTCCTTCTCATGCTTCTATGTGATATTTCATCGTTTACAATCCAATCTTGCTTCAGTTAGTGTACGTTTGTACTTCTTCTCTTCGCACCCAATAAACTCAATATATTCTCGTTCATCATGGGATTGAATTGGATCAACCGTGAATATGTATAGAGACAATAAAACAAACACACACACACACACCATATCAACAGAATATGACCAATGCAATAATTGTCACATTCGTCCAAATCAAGCAAACAAATGCATATTATGCATCTATGCATCTTATTGTGCTCATATACGTAAATATGCTTGCGCTCTAAGTTCTATGGTTATGGAGGATTAGCGACTAAAAATAAGTATCCGCTTAGAAACAAACAAGTACATGAAGAGAGTATTATATCTTATCCGTGAGCAGACAAGACAGAAGTGAGAAACTGAATGCAAGAGTCATGCGACATTATTTAGTGAACTGCTGAATTAGATTCGGATAAACACATGCTCGGTACATCATCATATAGACATAAATGAAAGAATACACTTTCAGAGAAATCATCACTTATAAAGCCAAATGAGGGATATACTCGGGATTGTAAGAATGAATGATTTGAACGACAAAGCTGGAATGGTTTAGACATCAGGTCCTAAAAAAATAACCTCAGATGCGAAGCAGTTATGAAACTGAAGAGTAAAACGAGGTGAAAATGAGGGAAGCAGTGAGCATTAAACATCCTTATAATCATGAACAGTAATATTACTGAATAAGTGATAACGGTACGAGTTTTGCGATATATGAATGCAGTTGGGTGAGAAAACATCAACAATCCTTCCATTTATGACGTGGTTATAGAATGACATACTAAATGAGGATGGAATAAAGCGAAATTGAACTTTTAGTTTTATTTTACCTTCGATCGAGTTGACCTGGCAATATGTATATGAAGAAAAACGCTTTCTAGTGCAGGGTTTGGAATGAGATGAACGACTGTGCAGATACTGGAGATATCCAGAAATTTCGATGTTAATGAATGTGAGAATGAGATTAGCCAACTTTTTTGGAAGAATCACTGAAGCTGTAGAGCAATGGCTAAGGAAAAAGGATGATTAAAACTGTGCAATTGCAGAATGCACAAAAAATGAACTCACAATGTCTCTCATTGTTAACACAATGAGAGACATTTGAAGTCAACGCACTCATTGTACTAGAATTACTTTTTTTGATTGAATCGTTGAGAACATATTCACGGAGAGCGAAAAGTTATTTGTCAGTCCGTTTAGAGACCGCGAGGAATACCGAATAGAGCAACAAAAGGGCCTCGAATATGATAGCAATCAGTATGCAGATGCTCTGATGAGGTGCTTAACAGGTTACCTGTTGCTGTAACTGCATTGATTCCGATTGTTCTCAACCATGCACAGTCTCCTTATTTTCAACAACAACCTCAAACTGAGGCCTGTACTTCAGATTTTTTCAAACACTTCATACTCGTAATCCCCGTAAACTTTCGAAAACGTGCACTTTTAAAAGGTTTCAATTAGAAATTCTGATGTAGCTTTAGTGCAGTCTAGATTTCTGCTCATTTGCCTAATCGATCAACAAGGAAAACGTTTCACTGACGCTCACAGAAAGTTTTTGTGGCAAACTGAAATGAATAAGCTAAAACTGATTGCTAATAGCAGCGAAATGCATTCATTCATTTCATTTCATCCGTATTGATGTAATCTAAATGAAAGATCATTGATAAACAGAGATACTTGTTTCAGAAATCAACAGATATCGTTCGGATCATCAATCTTCTCTTGATCAATTGAACTGAATCATCTCACGATTCTACTCGTTGCACTACTCAATCAATGATGTTCGCTGTTCACCGCTTGCAGTTCAGAAGTCTTCTAAATCGCTAATTTTTTCACATTCTAAACGAACAACGTCATATTCCACCCAAACAATGCTTGACGCTTAGTTTACCGATCCGGTGACGTCAGTTAATTATGATGTCATGCTAATAGTTCTGCATCACATTTTCTTTGGTAAACACTGATGGGTTGTTCGGTTCTTTCATTTACCACCGGAAATGTTTCTCGACAAGAACAAGCTTCAACATTATCGAATTCGATTTCGAAACGAATACGGACACAACTACGCAGACGATAACGCTGCTTTTGAAAGTGTACTAATATCGATATGAATCGATGGATATACCAAATTAACAAACTCGTTGAAACACCACGTCATAACGCTGACAACAACGAATATTTATTTCTCGGAATAGCGCCGACTACGACGAGCAATGAGAAGAAATCTGGGTGTTCAACGTAAGCAAAAAAATATTCATCCCAAAAATGTACAATTCAGCACTTCCTCAGCATACTTTTTTTTCCACCGAGGTATTGTGAGGATCCTCGAGTCTGATGAAAATTTCCACCGAAAAACATTAGCCATATCTAATATTCCCAGCTTTTCTACAGTACACATTCCAAACAAACAGGTAGCCTGAAGACGGAGTACATTGATGGCACAAATGTAGAGTGACAGACATGCAGACATGGGCAGGTAGAGCACGAATATTGGATACGGTATCGTGACTGTCTGCGTACATTTTGGCGTGCGATAAGTGCGCTTATCAATGATTGGTGAGTTGAAAAAGTTGCGCTGGATGAGAACAGATCAAAGCTTTTGATGGGATTTTTGTAGGGGAGTTGATCGCTGAGGATGTGCTGATGCTTAACCAGATCAGCTCAGAAGAGAAGTCAACGTTGAAAATGACTGATTTCAGTTGTCGGTCTCCTCTCAACAACTGAACTTGAATTGCTTAATAAACACTTTCTGGAAGCGTTCAATTCGACGCAATGCAAAAATCTCCTTTCGATTCTGTGAACTACACGTCGTATAAATCATTACCAATGCGGCTTTCACTGAACTGATGAACAATCAGTGCATTAATGTTTGAACAATGATATTAATCGGAGAGTAGAGTTGTGAGCTTATAATATAATATAAGCAGCCAATGCATTTAAACAATTTATTCTTCTATATTTTTGGTCTGTTCGCAATTCAACGGCTTCTTTCGTCATGATAAGAAATCTCAATGTGAAACTTGCCGTATGCCTCCCACATATCACTACTGATATCTTAATTGTACAAATTCATTCATAGAGGATATTTTTGTCTATTTCATAACGGTCTTTACGAAATTCGTTGTGCCTGCTCTGGAATCTTGCAAAATTGAGAATATTAAGAGAGTTGATGAAGTAAATAATTAAATATGATGATGAACTACTTCTTTCACTGACGAATATGCATGTAATTGAATATTCAATTAGTCTGCATGTATTGATCAGTGTGCCTCTATTAAGTACTAAATTGCTATTAATTTATTCCATTAAAGTACCATTACAATATAGTTGTTGCACTGTAGAATCCTGTGCCGCGGTTGTGTCATCTGATGACATATTTCAGTGCGCATTGCTTGATAATTCAAAACAATCGATCACACTTCATTGTTTTCTTGTTTTCGTTTGCGCCAAATGAAGAAGAATGGATCGATGCTTGGTTCGTTGAGTTGTAATGAACAAAAGTCCACTAACTAACATAAGAAGAATTTGTTCAGCAAATGAGAATCGTAGCAAAAACAACACAGAAAACAATTCAGCTCGTTTTTTGAAGACAGTCCTGAGCATCTCAACGTTATTACTTATAAACAAACTTTGTTATGCATTCGAGAATGTGGATTCAACTCCTTGCAAATTCTCATATACATGCGACGCCCTAGTTTGCCTTCTTATAATTACTCTTTGATGCTTTCATTCCTCTATTCTTCAGCTTCACTATCAATAACATTCGTACACCACTCATAGCAGCATGTCTAATAAACAAAAACACAAATATGCTCCGTAATAGATATACCGAATAGATTGCAATATCATTCAACTAAAAATATTCATTTATTCTTTTGAACTGCTATAGGGATCATCGCAAGAAAGGTTTGACTTTTTTTTAAATTTCAGAACATTCATCGAGTTATTAAAATTGGAGAGATTCGCGGTTTCATCACGAACCATGCAATCATTGCAAACAATCAGCGATTTTGCATTCAGATTGAGAGTTTTCTCCGATAGCACCCATTACATAAACGAGAAAAGGAACTGCTAGTAGCCACTGCTCAAATTTTCAGACAGAAATTATTGCACAAAGATAAGAAATAAGACAAAGAAACGTTAGAATTTTGCGAAAATAGTTCTAGACATTCAAATTTTCCCAAGAATATGGAATTTTACGGAAGAAACGCATAAAATTATGGAGTCTTAAGAGATTTCAATCTATATCAATCCTTATGCTACTTATTGAATGACGGCAATGATAAAAATGTTGAAGTATTTTCTTAGAACCATTCCATCAAGGAATCTGCTTCCACTGGCACTCATATGCATATCAAGACGCATCGTTATTTTTACCCATATAAGTGAAGTGCAAGTTCACTTTTCGCTCCTAAAAAACGCGAAATTCGAAGAAACAATTTCGCAGAATTCGATCGCTGAAAGAGGAGACAAATATTAAGTGCAAATTCTCAGTTTGATGTTCTCTTAGAGGGCAAATATCATAAAATGTTTCATGATTCAAAGTATATCTGAACACAAAACGATTCAACCAAATCATTTAGAGATATACACTTATACATATGTGCTGCATTCATATGTTTAAGGTATATATGTTTATACAAATAAATGCTTTCATGTAAAGTCGTTTCGTTAGTCTTTCTTCTCCATTTTTTCATCTCAATTTCCATTCCAATTGCAATAACGATAGGAACAGGAATGGGAATAGAAATAATGATTGAAAAAAAAATTTTCAATCGTAACAGTCGATCGAGCTGAAAATGGATGGATGGTTCAGACGAAAGAGAACCAGGTGGTCGATGCATTATAACACGAGCAGATTGGTGATGCAAATGTTGATAGGGAATCAAAAACCATCATTCTACCACACTGCATTGCATCGTGAATAAAGCCAAATCGAAAAGCCGAATGAATGAATAGTCGGAGAAATTAACGAACGAGCAGAGTGACTGACTGACTTTTCTTGCTGCTACTTTAGAAACGACGAGTGTGAGAAGCGTGAAAAGAATTTGGTGATTAAGCGTGCTCGATGGTGTGCTCTAAAATTTGAGAAAGCGCTAGAATTTCAGATAGCAATGGTTGATGTTTTTGATGGTATGATTGTAGTAACGGTATTGATGAGCGCTGCTAAAGAAGAAGAATAAGAGTAGGAGGAATAGAAGCCAGAACAAAACCATACGAGTTGCTTGGATTGGTAATGCAAGAGAAGAGAGCCAGGGCAGCCAATGAACTGATAATAATAACAGTGATAAAGATCATATCAGAACAGATCAAAGGACATCGGAATCTAGATAAATCGAAGAGAATTTTATCGAGTTATACCGAATGAATGAATAATTTCATCGAAATCGCAAATCAAAAAATCTCTCTTGATAACATGAATGGAAACCAATCACAAATTGCAATGGAACATACTGAAATCGAATGAACAAACGTTTTCATTTACATATATGACTGTGCATATGATACGAACGAACATCTTCATACTTGTTATCCTCTAATCAACGAGCAGTGAGTGGTAAATATTCACACTTATTTAGCAAATAAACTCACTACATTCATCCAGTCGTAATCTAATGAGGTAAAAATTTTTTCGTCTCGACAGTCGTTGCTTGTTATTGTCATTCTTGAAGCTACAATCAAATCTGTCTGGCAGTCAACAGTGGGACTGGCAAATGATGCAGTGTTCAGAAAACTATTCATTTTATTTGTTACGGCAAAATGTATTCATTTGCATGAATGGATTTAATCTTAGATCGGTATTCTTTACATTGATCATCGACCGCATTCAGTCATTCACCTTACTTGAAAGGGCACCAAAGTGGTGATACTATCGGAGAGATACAGCCTTAAAATGAACGTTCCTGTAATGAAACCATAAGGTGAAACGATTGCAAATCAAACCACTTTGGAAAAATGAGAATGCCACTTAAGTGATGGTGGTTCAATGGATGACTGTGAGTGATTCTTTCTATTGTTTATTCAAGAATTTGTTATGCAGACATTAAAACGGTTGATGCTTAAGAGATGACCGCGGAAAGTGATATGATCGTTGAAGGAGTCTTGTGAAGAAGAGCTGTTTGTAATTCTAGCTTGAACTTGTCAGGAAGTGGTATTACAAAGGTGAGAAGATGAGAATCTTAACCAAACAACGCTGAATGCATGATTCTTGTCATTCTTGCCTATGAACGTTGGTGGACATTTCTCTATGGCTAGCTCGATTTCCACTGGAACACATTCCACCAGTTCCTTATAAGCATTTTCAGAAACCCCATTTGAGAACAGGACGTGCAGGATTCACCATTCTGTTCCATTTGAGGCAACAACAGTTAATTGCCGATCGATTCCCCCAACAGGATAAGCTCTCAACTCTTCAATTTTAATACAGTTCTTTCAGAGATCATTGACAATTACTAAACAGTTTTATTCATGACTTTCAAACATCCTGAAGAATGCTCGCAGCTGAAAGCATCCCTATTAAGTGCACGCAGCTGGTAGTTCTTCCACCCAACGAGAATGAAATTTGTAAATAGACAGTCGTGTTGATGATAAAGTTGATCGTTTTATTTTGTATTTGATTACTCTGTTATTTCACTCTGTCCAAAAATATCGCACAACAGCGAATCACACGATTACTCGCAAGCTAATTACCACCTAATTACTGACTGCTTCTTTTCCACTTTATTATCAACATGATTTTTGCATTTACTCGCTAAATGATGTCAATTGCTTACACAAACATTTCTAACAACGATTACCAATAGGTGCATATGCACGTAAATGTGTATAATAATAGTTACTTGCTGCTCGTATTCTCCAATTAGGAACAGCTAGCCATCCAACAATGTCAATATACCTAGTTAGCCATTTCATGTATATCTTTGAATAACTACGGCATTTTCAAGCATGCTTTTGCTCTTGATCTTTCTAGGATCCGAACTTCTGTCATATAAGTTTAACGGTCTTTCCTTAAGCGATCAGGCGAGTTCAGCTTGTGAATGTTCACTAGGTAGCATCCATTTGAGTATCTGAACATGCAAACCTCAGCAAACTCTTCGTTTTCTCGAGCCTTTATTAATCTTTCTGTCTTTGCTCAATTCCAATCTCTTTTAATCACCGTTTCCATCAACAACATCATCATCCTATTCTTAATATTCAAGCATATTTGTGTGTCTACTTGTCTAGCATTCTTTAGAGCTACCTAAGAATGCCGAAGCTATCAAGCAGTGATACTAGTCTTCAATAGCATTGCTGAGAGACATCAGCCAGTTGGATTCGATGCAATCCAATTCAATTCAATATACACAATGCAACATATTCACTTATCTCTCCACCGACTCAAATTCATCTCACTCTATTCGAGTCATTTATTCACTCAGTGCTGTTAAATATCTGATATCATAATCTCACACACTAAACGCCATCATCCTTCGGGCATATTTTTAGACCAACTGCAAACCAAAAGCTAACTGACAATAACCTAATGGTTATATTATTTGATAAGCCATCATCAGCTCTTCCTTCTATAGCAACTCCAAATTGCACATCTCAAAAGCAATATATGTGAATTATAAGCAAATATTTATTCACGCTCATGCTCATCTACCAATCAATTGCCATTTTTCAATTCATAAACAAGATTCAACATTGCTCTCTTCATCAGCTTCTCATGCACCATTCTCATATCCGATAACGGCACTCCACTGCTTATTCCCATTGCCTTAGTTCTCTAATAACACTCAGCGAATCAACAGAATCACGCTTACACTAATCGCACTACTATAATTGAAACTAGTTATAAAACTAATGCTCTATTCAATGCACCGCAAACAACACAATCAAAATCGATGCTTTTTCTTCTCCATCTCAATTCACATCACACTCTTGGTGATTTACTTCAAGATGGTCAGAGTGATAGATACCATATATCTCTTCAAATTCTTTCATCTATTCATTCATATATGCATACTAAACTCATTTACTGACTTCAACGTGCACACGCTTGATTCTCCTCTTGAACCATCATCATCTATAAGGAGGATGTAACATGTTATTTAGATGTTATAGATAAATACAGATAGATTCGATTCAAATAAGCTGCTGTATGCTTGAAATCACTCCTCTCTTCATCATTCATCTCACAGTAATTCCCAGCAATTGACAAACACAACAATTCAATTCATTCACTTCACCAAACGCTGTTATCATAAGAGAGCTAGAACTAGAACTATTGCAAATAAACATATTTATGTCCAGATAAAGTAGGCACAAAACAGACATGAATTCTATCAGCACATGCACACACATACATATACAAACACAAATTATCCTTGGATGCTCTTATGCTCATATGCTGCTTTAAACGTTATGCTCTTGCTTACTAATGTCAACGAAATAACACCATCAGCAAGCACCTCTGCCTTCATTCTTCATCTATTTATTTGTTTATTCATCTATATATTTGACGAGTTAAATGGAAAGGGGCCATCATATGATTTTAAGGAGCATGATCGATAAATCTCCACAAGGATCAACAGGATAATTGTTTAGCTGATAACTTGCTTTCAACAATGATTAAATTCATTAGGATGTGTCAGTAGGATAAGTTGCATTACGGAGGAATTCCAACTGAGAGTCATAAAATCCTAAAATATTCAACAGATTGGAACTAATTCAGCACATACCGGCACTTTCTTTCGATAAAAGTTTTCGATGTGAATGACACGAGGTGATCAGTGCAATAGCAAGTTGCCGATCGAAACCATCATTTGACGACACCTTAACGACTTCCTGAAAATTTCACACCATGAAGATGACTGTCGCAGAAGCACAACTGTTCAATTGCACTTTTTGATACGCAAGCAAACTTTGCCTATTGTAAGTGATCACTTCAAAAAGCATATTCTTTGCTCATCCGTTGAGATCAGCCAACGTCAGAAAAACGAGCAGGTTAATTTCTGTACTCGATATTAATTAATTAATTGGTTATTATTATGCCATTGTCAGTTCTCTTAACACTCGACGGCTTCCACACTTAACTAAACACATCTTCAGTGTTCATCCACGATGAATTTTGCAAGCAAATCGCTCGTTAATTCAGGACACCTCCAGTTGACTAAATTTTGCTCCAAATTAGCAGATGATCATGCATCATTGAGCTTATTGCCTTGTGTCACTCAAAAACTTCGTATCGAGCGATATTGAATGAACTACATACGAGAGCACCTAACTGGTGGAGGGCAGAGTTCTATTGCGCCCAACTTTTTCAGTTTGAAAGAAAATTTCTTCGAAAAAGCGCCTATAAAAGTTTTCGAATGAATTGCCGTCAGTGACAACCGAACGTAATCGTTTCAACAGAATACATGCACACACCATTAAAATATTAACTCGCCGTTCAACGATAACAAAAAAACAAACACACATACACACACACACACACACACACACACACACACACATAGAAAATCAATCGCAAATCATATCGAATCTCCTTGAAAAAAAAAGTACAGCAATAAAATTCCTTGCAAAACATGAATGTATCGAGTAGACCCAACAGCGCATCTAACAAGCACAGAAATGTAACGCTACCAGAACGATCATCTCCAATGATTATTCACAAATATCTCGATTCCTCACTGATTTCCGAATGATTTTCAACTACCTTCATCTCGTTAATTCTATTTTCATTGACTTTGAATTAGACACCCTCACAATTTGAAGCGTTCTCCATGAACAATTCACGATCAGCACGATTGCCGTTATCATCAGTACAATGAATGTGTACTGATTCCAACTGAACGTTATCCTCCAATACAAAACCAACACATTCAACCTTACTTCTCTTCTTAGCGCAAAACTTTTCAATTTCTCAGTGCGAAACGATAAACGATTCAACAAGCGACCTAATATTCTTACATATCTCTTCAAAACGAAACAGTCGTTGGCAACATTCATCATCACATAGAAACACACACGTGTCAGTGATTGTTTCTTGCATAAAGGCTGAGAAATTCCATCCATCATCTTCCCTTGCGATCTTCAGTCGAACTACGTTCAACTTCAGGGAGCAATATTCAATAGCCTGAGCCAAGACCTGTACGATAGTTTTTTTTTTCACCGAAGCCGGGATCAAAATTTTCGAAAACGCGGGGCTGGAGTCGACATTTTGGAAAACCGAAGCTGGAGCCAGAGCGAAGGCCACAACCTCAAAAAATGCACAACCGGAACAGATCTCTCGGAAACGCGGAGCTGGAGTTGAAGCCAAAAATTCTTAAAACGGCATCCGAATTGGGTCTTTTTTTTTCAAATTAAGGCATTACTGGTTCAGAGAGCAATTTCACAGAATACCTGTGCAAGTGAGCAATTGTGAGGAGACATTAGACGCGTAAAAACTCGCTAAGATTATTTGTTTTGCAACATCACGTTACACAGTGCTCATGCCGATCCACAATTTTGAGTGGTAATCGAGGGCACCCGCCAGCTGATCTATCACAGCTCGTGCCCTCTCGACAGTTTTTTATGCGGTTCACACTCGACACAATGATTAAAAACAAATATCAACAGTGAAGTGAATGTTCTATGCAACATGCGAGAGAAGAAGCATTTAGCACAAAGGAGGTCATCCTCCACAATGCCCACAAAATTTCGCTTTTCTTCTGAACTTTTTCTTCCTTCAAGAAATATTTCAAATTCTCCGAATTCTTCTGTATGCTACAATTGTTTTTGTTTTCTACAGCCAAAACCTTTCTACTCTTTCTTTGCAATCAACAGTATCTGTGAAAAGATCAAATAATCAATTAAGTTCATCAAGTTGCTCATTTATCCCGCCCTATTCTAGTAGGATAAAAACAGAACAACTTTAAAATTTGTTGTTAGGGAACGGAACATAGCTGAACATAGAACAGTTTAGAGATCAGGACAGAAGAGTTCATCGAAACCTTGGAACAGAGATACCGTTTTAAAAAATCACAGGCCACCACCACAATACCCAATTGAAACTGATACTGTCAATGAGGTGAGATGCAACAAGCCAATGAATTGCAACAATTGAAATACAAAATCAACCATCCATATCTATTAAATAAGTGAGCAGTAAATGAGAGATAAATCAATCGCACAGCTAAAACAAAAAGCAAATGTAAACCTGAAGAGCTGCTAGGAGATTCTCCTCAAAGGCAGCATTAAAGGCACGTGGATCATCACACCATGCGATCAGCTCGCGACAACCACGATCATATCCACGGATATCGTTCAACTGCTAAAAATTCCGAGACTTTTACAGTCGCATCCATAACTGCACTTCAAAGTTTTCAATGGATGAAATGAAACATTTTGAAACGTATAACTGAAAAGTGAAAATTTGAGCAAAGTTAGCCGCATTATTTCCACGTTTCTTGTTATTCTATCGAAATAGATATTGATCAACATCTTCTTATGAATCGAATTATTCCGTGCCTCAATGAAAACACGAACAAGAACGATAACCAACGTAATAGAAATTAACCTTTCTGAGTGAGACGAGTCGCTCGTTGTTCTGCTTCAGATGTTGTTCGTAGCTGACATCTGCTGCGGTGGCCATTTATCACTCTGATTGGCATCAACAAGGGTTTTTTAATCTCTTGTTACTTCCTTACTTGTCAGATAATTTGGATCATCACGAACAAATCAATTATATATCCTATAAACTTAACATCTCATCAAACATGAGCACATAATCGTTCAAAACGAGAACATGTAGTTCGCTTATGAAAATGCATTTATCACATATCAAACAAACGTCAACGTATATTTCACAAATAAGTGCGCATGACCATCGATGAATGCAACGAACAAATAATCTATTAAGAATAGAAACCGTATTTGAATACGTTCAGAATAGGTAGCATTTGCGAGGGTAGCGCTCAGTGTACTCACCATTTGCAGAAAAAGAACTGTATTTTAAGCGATGTTTGATTACTACTTATATGGCTTCGATTAAATTATTTCCATTGGTGAATATTCGAAGAGCACAAACTCAATGATTCATGCTTGATTATCAACTAACTCAAGTTACAGATATTGCCACATTAATTAACTCATTCCGCCTTATAGGGCTAGTAACTGACTGAGTGCACTTGACCATTTAAGTATTTATAGTATCTAATTGTTAGAATGATTTTTTCAAACTGGCACATGAACTTTATTATTTGAAAACATTCGAATTAGTGATAGAGGAGAGAGATAACAAATGAACGTCCATAAAATTGCCGGATAGATCAGATGAATCGTCATTCTGTCGTTTATATTTGGCATTCGACGCCTCCACTGATATTAAACAGAATTAACTGCCTTCTCATTAGCCTTTGAAAACCGGAACAATGATTGCATTATAACTGTCACTGAATCATAATGGATAACCTTTTAATCACTGGGTGATTATGTACTATATTGAGTAGTCAAGGGTGAAGTTCTAAAGTGTAAAGGTTAAAAGCACCATTCGCTCACGAATTACAAACCAAAAAAGATGCGCATACAGAACTGGACGCAAAACTGACGCAGCAAATGAGAGGACGGGTGTGGGTGTGGATATATGAAAGAATGTTCATTGATATGTGCGTAAAAAATAGGTGTGTAAATAATTTGGTTGATATTTTGGAAAGGAAAAGTAAATACGAGCAAGATTTGTGTGATGTCGTCTTCAATGACGGAGAATTTGCAATGGATAAATAGAGAGATGGATGATGGAATGAATAGGTCGAATATTTTCTGATTGACTTTTATTTGTTGAATTATGACAACGCCATCATCGTATATGGATAACGATGTTGATGAACATGCAAATAAACACAAACAATGCAAAACGCTACCGAACAAATAAACTATCACTGTCACCAACATCATTATCATACAATCGTTCGCGTCTAATACAAAGCATGACTTCCCCCAATACCATTTCAACAAAACGATATTTTTCATTCAGTACGAGCTCCCTTATTATTACAAAACGATATATTTCATGGATCTGAACAACATGCGTGAATTTTTTTACTCGATTAAAAAAAACGGAGAAAAATAAATGGAAACAAAATGATGTCCAAATTTAGAAACTTTATGAAATTTTAACGACCAAACGATTGCGCATAGTTGCTGAGTTATAACGTAAAATTTTTCGAATGAATGAAAAAGTCTCTATGCTGCTCATTGTCAGAAGGGTGATTGTGATGGATTGACTCATTTCAGTTGACGTTTCAAAGAATCGCTACTATGCGGAATTTTTGTGATGTTTCATTTCCGACTGAAGATATGAGAGAACTCGTTTTGCGTTTCATTGAGGATTGCTGTGGTTAGTGCGATATCGCACCTGTAACAATCGCACTGCCGCGAGACACAATTGCAATCTGATGTGCCCGAGTTATAATTGTTATTATTACTATTACTATTGTAATTTAATTGTTGATGTTGCTAAGATCAGTACTGATGCACTCAATGCAAAAAATAAACGAATGCTATCGAAGACAATGACTAGCCAACGATCAATCAAGCAATCGAGCGACACTATGGAAACAAATTTCGTGAGTGATCATTCAATCTTTGTTGATAGTGAATAAACTGCATTGCAAAATGACGAGCAATAACATGACAGTGCTGATTATCATCACGGAATGATAACATCAATAATAACACTTGACATGACGCCGTAATGATAACCGCCGCATAATTGATCAATAACTTCAACGGAATCAACAATAACAAGAATATTCTTTAGAGAAAAATTTTTACTACCGATATTTGTACTCTACATAGCAGTACCATAAGAAAACCATCGACCAAATGAACGGCTAATCTACACCTGTCTATTTGTAAGAGAATTTGAAAACTGACGATAAATTCATGAAGACTGTATGAAAATTATTAGCACAAATGTGATATGACTGATACACAGCATTATAGCAACTGAAATATAATACGGAATAAAATAAATAAACAAATTCTATTAATAGACGACGTTCAACTGAGCACACTAAACGTCGCACTAAATGAACGTATTATTGAAGTGTTCACATTCGCATTGTCACCTGCCTCGTCCCAGTTCAGTTTTAGAAATGTAGCAAGTTAAAACTTTCCGATATGTGGCCTCCTTCGCCAATTTCGGAATGAACAGAAAGAATAATAACAAACGCAATCGACAAATCAAATTAAACGTACGAGTAAAAACCATCGACGTGATCGAATTTTTCTTTTCTTTTGGTTCCTAATAAGTAGAGAACGGTTCAAATCATTCGTTTTCTCCAAATGCTTCTTTTGTGGCAAAATACTTTTTCTTTCAATGAATTTTTCCATAAAGTGAATACGATTTGGGCTGGAAAATATCTAATTTCTTTAAGTATATATAAAAGGTAATATATAATGAGTTAATGATAATCACAACAACAATAATAGTAATATTAGTAAATGAAGCACGCTACGATAGTACAGCAAAACAATCATCCACCCAACTCCCCAACCAATGTTCAGAGCACAATATCCGATGTGAAACAAAAACTGAAACAATTGCCTTCAGTACTTTGATGCCACATTTTTCTTCTATGAATCACATTGAAGGCAGTGATCAGTTATACACCTTATGAGCGAATTCGCCGGTTAGGTTCGATAGGAAGTTCTTGGGCTTCAGAAAATGCTGAACTTATTTTCTGCATCAACAATATGTAGGCATTCATGGATTTTTCAGTAACATTTTGCGCAGCTGGAAAAGAAACTAGATGGAACTTCAACAATTGAGTAATATTTCCTCTTCCATAAGCAGACAATAGATCTCAGAGCAGTAGCAAACAACATTCACGGATATCAGCATGAAGCTGCACTTCGTTTAGGAGATAGAATTTTGGGCGATAGAAATTTATTGCTTTTAGCTTACGCAAAGGAACACCTGTAAAACAATAAGCGCAATGACGTTAAATCAATTTCAACTCAAAGCAGAACTTATATGAATAATGTAAACATGCACTAACAGGCTTCCTTCAAATTACGAACTCAGAACTCAAAGCTCCATGCTAACATCTATCATTCCATAACGATTTATATCCATGTATATACATCATTCCACAACGATATATCTAACTGTACGAAAATTTGAGAATTTAATCGATAATTCACAGAAATTCCCATTTCATCTCGTCGCTGATCGGATTAGTACAAACCAGCAGCGCTGATTATGAACGGCGATTCGAATCGCAAGTGTATCGTTGATAACGCAAATTTGAGTAGTGAGTGTAGAAGCTGGAAAGAATCGCAGTGATTAAAGTGATAAAAAGAGTGAGATATTGACAGATGATGTATGTAATTGTGGATATATTTACACAATAAAATGAAATGTAACACAGCAACTAATGATGAGCAACGTATCAATAATCTTTTATATGAGCGAGAGAGTGGGACGGAGCCTTCTTTACTAGACGATCGTTATGCATGTTTCGTTACGGTTCTTTGAGAAAGCACAATATTGACAGTAATAGCAATAACAGCAATATTAATATCATTACCAATAATAACCATACAGTTTTAAGGGCAACCATAACAATAAGAATGGTACTGATAAAAATAATAATGGTAATAATAACATTATTATTGTATTGTTTTTATTATTATGTTGTAACTATTATTATATAATAACAATTAGTACGATTATTATTAGCAGTAGTATCATAATTACTTCTACTATTACTATCGATGGAAATATTGGCAAGAACAAGACTGAATATAACGAAAATAATAATATAGCAGTAACGTTAGTAATAATACATAGCAATAAGAATAATGGTAATAAAATTGTAATAATAACGATAATATTGCACAACGAACCAGTGTAGGTACAATATTAAATCGAACCGAACATAGAGAAAAACGAGCTGATATTGAAATCGACCATCGTGAATCATTCACAAACGTACGCAATGTGTTTCAGTGTATAAACTAGCGTTTTCAATAGTTTTCTATGCTGCACATGCCTACTTTTGTATTCCATTCTCACACAAACCTATAGCACAATCAACAATTTAATCAAATATTCACAAAGGTACAGGACGACTTTACTTCTTCCATAATGCAAACAATTCATACTGTACTCGAGGACAACCTGACGATCAACTCAATCAA
Organism: Anisakis pegreffii; assembly: GCA_035041965.1. Lineage (NCBI taxonomy): Eukaryota > Metazoa > Nematoda > Chromadorea > Rhabditida > Anisakidae > Anisakis > Anisakis pegreffii. The sequence goes on from JAPYMA010001077.1 coordinate 165,952, forward strand.
TCTAAGAGGGTTAACTTCACCAATAACATCATCACCTTCATAGCTCCATCTACTTTGGAGATTCATTACTTGGGCCGAATTTGACCTCTCAAATTTTGAGGTCTTGTGAAATGATGAACTTTGACGAGGTTCATTCGAGCTCGAGAATGTTGAGGTGAATCCAATTTGGAAGGATCAAATTAGATTAATTGCAAACAAGTTTGTCAAAAAATGATCATCAATAATATTTGAAGACATAAACCTCGTGATTAATTCTTCGACTAATTGCATTGCACAACGTCCGCTGAGCATCACCTTAAAACTTAAACAGATCACTTAGAAGCGATCAAACGATATGTGCAGACAGGAAAGGCGATAAAATTCGCCGGAATGAAACAATCGCTTGAAATAAAAACGAACTGAATTCGAAGCACGATGTTCAACAACTGTTCAAAATCGGCATTTCCGAGTCATAACTTAGTTGTTATTCGCGTATATTATTCTAGTGAATCGCCCATGTGATTGATCATTAAGAAGATGCGAACGAATATGATTAAAAATGATCGAATTAAACCAGTTTCATGTAATCGCTTTCGATTTGTTTGAGCCGTTGATTCGTTGATAAAACTATAAACAAGCGATGAGGACGTGCGCACTTGATTATGATAGATAATTGCGGCTTTACGCCACTATGGCTCAGTGCATATTCACATATGCATTGATGAAACATTTGTGAAACGTTTAAATCCATCATCATCATCAGCCGAGTACAATTGCGGTCCATCATAATAGAATGGTAATGCATTTTGAAATGGCAAAATCAGCACACACAAAACCGTTCACAAAAGTGGACATGAACGCAATCGGAAACAAGTCCGTGCTACCAATTTTTGGAATTTTCTCTCCAATCAAATTGAAAAAAATCAAAAAATTTGGCTGAGAAGGCATCAAAGCGTCCGTAATAAAGAACATTCATTCACTTCATATACAATTCTTATCATATAAAGAACAGTTCTTCATATACATGAAGTTCATAACAAACTCACAGCAAATCACCGAAATTCACTAAGCGAATGAGTATCATCCCAAAACAGAACCAATCTTGAGGAGTTTCCACACGTATCGAACATTCTCAAAAGTAGACATACAACAATTATCGTTTATAATGAATGATCAAAGTGAATCAGTTACTCATTAAAAACGCACGAGCTAAAGGAGTAGAATGCATGAGACGTGCAAAAGGCGAACGATAGCAAGACATGATTGATGCGCTCTCTCACTCTTATCTTATTTTAGGATGAAAACTTTTGCAGCAGAGCACTATAAACAAATATGAGTGAATGAGCGTATGCGAGTGATGTTATGCGATTTCACATACCAAACTCGATAATGAAGATCTATGAAAAACAATTTTGGTTGAGCGTTTATGATCAACTGACGAATTGACTGATTGCTGACGATAATTAATTGAATGATTCTCAGCAAATATCACTCGGATTGTTCACACTGCCTTGAACATCGGACTTTGACTGTGCATAATATGGCGTAAGCCAGAAAAATGCTACTGTCACATGAGAATTTCTAAATTCAAGCTATCCTATATTTCTCTTGAAAGATCTGAGATTTAGAAAAAATGAATACACTTCACAAAAAATCGTTTCTTCACTACCAAAAAAAACTTCAGTGAAGACAGGAAATCGCTCACGCGCTCTTCTTCGTCAACAGCAGTCGCTGGTTGATATGAATGAAATATGAAGAAAATCTGGTGAGATGGACGTGTGCAAGCAAGCAAGGATCAACCAGAAAAGCGATCGTCGATCAAGTTCTCAATCGATCACGAATTCTCCCCTCTGATTTCAGTACTTGTTATCGGTTCATATAAAATGTTTCAGTTACTAAAATCTATTCAAGCAACTAAACGAAAAATAATCTTTTGGTAAGTATATTTTGAAGAAGTGACCTGTTGTTTTGAATTCCGAATTCTGAAATTGAAATTCTGAACAGCTGTTGGGGATGCGACTAAAAGGAGGTTTATTTCAATTTGATTGTTGCTTGTTTATGAGAGAAATTTATTCGCTTTACGAACAGATGAAAACCTTCAAAAAATTGAACCAAATTGTTTCTGTAAATGAAATTTCTAATGATCATTTTTAAAAGCACCAACAACAAATAACAAATCCTATCATAGATGATGATGGTGAATGCAGTTGAAGTGAACCGAATGTCGTACGCACTGAATGAAGGCTGAAAAGAAAATCTTCGTCAGTATGTGTGAAGAAAAGAGAAAAGCGCTACGAAAATTTTCTTTCATTCACAGTGAAAGAAACCAGTATTCATCAGAAGCATCTTATGACTCCAAAAAAATCAATCGCTAAATTTGTCTCTAAAATCGAGCAAAAAAGCAGTTTTGTTTATATTCTGAGCTTCGATGTTGTACCAAAACTATCTAAAGCATGAGCAACACTTGCTAACAATTAACTCACACATTATACACAACTCTATGCTATTTCACCGATGAATTCCACTTTTCTGCATTCTGCTTGAAAAGACTTCCCCTCTTTCCCAAAAACATTCACATCTTCTCCGGCTTTGTTCAAGGAAATTTTATAAATGAAGAAGCTTGTCGAGATTACGCGGATTGCCTATCTATCTGCAGAAAGAGAGCTAAGAATATGGGTACTGAAATGATTCGAGCAAATTGTGAAGAGAATGTGATTAATAAAGGATTTTCAGGAAATGTACGAACGAAATGAATGAGTAAAACTCGAAAATGTCGTGGTAACGAATTATGCTAAGGCAGTGGTATTCAGTTCAGTCATCAGAGATGTGACGCAATCAACCATATGGTCCTCAGTAAGCTCCTCGACCATAGAACAATTTTTAGTTCCTATTCTCAAAGAATTTTCTCTTCTTTATTCATAAAACATGGAATTTTTCAGTAATTCATTCCTCATTGGATATAATAATTGTCATTGAACTGACTGCGTCATTATAAGAATATTTTCTGGAGAAGTTCTCTGAAACAGCCGTTCATCATTTGATATTCTCTATTGGTCATACAAAATTGGATACAATCGTTTTGAAGAGTTCAATTAACGATATATGATCAACCGTATAAAACAGCAACACATTACAAATTCTTGAATCAGCCGGAAATGAATATAGTGCTAGTAATTAGTGATAGATGTCATTTATACCATGAATGCCCTGTATTGCTTTCTGTACCTTCTGCTGCTCACGAAGTATCGTGTTTGGATGGTACTGATTTGACAATGAGTTCGTTGATGAATATTCATGATTTTTGTAGGTGCCATTCACAATGAATTGATGAGGGGATAAGATTAGTGGAACTCTTCGTGAAAAGCCAGCAGTTATCGATGCACTCAATCGAACGTAAGTGGAGAATAAAATATGAATTTTATCAATGATAACAGGCGCATTAAGCCACCAGCAATATATCATGACTGATCGATGATCGCTGTTTAGATGACAAGCGCACCCACATCCACAAAAAAAAAATCGCTCACAGTTAACTTCCTTTATGATCTATCCCTTGATTCGTTTCACTAAACCACGAATCTACTACGCATCGAATGCTTACGACTGAACACCTGAAGACCAATTATGAGATGCCAATTATCGGCCTTTGTGAAACTATGACTAAAGCCATCAAAATACTCTTAATCTGATGACGTTGCTCTGCCAACGGGATGATCAATCGAACGAACACATACCAACCGGTTTATAGCTATCGCTCGGAAGATAGTTAGTTTGGCGGATGGATGTATGGATAGATATGTAGAGAACGATAGATATGTGCAATTGGCATGTGTCATATCGGTGGTTGGCATCATCAAACATCACCGTAAACACCTCCCGACTGAAAACTTCGGCTAGAAACTTCGATTCGTTTAGAATGTCACAATCAATCACCTTAAAAATTCAACCTGCAAATCTTTGCTCAACCCGTCCGAGGGTTCTGCTGTAATAGATTGCTCGTTCATTCGTTCGCCCCTATGGAAACTTATACGCCCCTTCCCCCACCTCTTTTGCTCAATCTATAGCATAACGAAACGTACACTCAACGCACTTATACCTAATATCATTCCAACTTTCATACCTTCCATCAAAAATTCCTCAAAGCATCAAGAAGACATCAGAGACCACTTTCGTCATCAAACAATTCAAATAGCTTGTTCCCTTGTTTACCTGCCTGTTTGACCGACAATTCACGTTCATTCGTTTGCTTACCTATATCTACGAACATCTGCGTGGACTTTATCCCGTTTTGTTTCATTCTCATATAATATATAATACAAGCATTTCATAGATCACCTACACTAATATCACAAAAGTGGAAAATTTTCATATATTTCGAAACAAACAAAACTGCATTTTTATAAAGCTGCATTCTCCTCATTCGTTCATAATATCTCTAAACGAGGAACAATGCCTACTCCACCAAGTAAAATTGCTTCGTACATCATTGAGTTGAACAGCCATTTTCATCCGTTTCAAAAGCGTTCAAAAATGTTTTTGCGAAATCAGTAAAAACCTTGAAATCATTCAGTTATAATTACAAATCCTAATCACAACAAATCAACAACAACCAACTTGAAAACAATTCGTTCTTGATCATCGCTCACTTACCGCAATAATTTGCATATACAAGCCCAGTATGAAATCTGCATCATATCATGTCAAAGCTATCGTTGATTCCTCATTACAACAGTAGAAAGTGATCGTCGTCAGTATTTGAGTCAACTCCTCATCTGTACAATCCACGATAAACATGCTTTCGTCTGTCCACAAAACACAAGAATGTGTTTGTGTTTGTTTGTCATACAAACAAATTATAAACGATTGAGATTGGTGTGGATGGACATGCAATAATACAACAATGTACGACGAGTGACTATTCGATCGTTCATCAAATCGCACATCAGCGACCATAACAACAACATGAATAATCCCTAAGTTGGTGTTATTCTCTTCAAATTCCAAAAACCTTTCAGCACATTTGACTTATTATTCGCTTGCTTGCTTGTTTGCTTCACTGATTGAACGAATTCGCTAAATTTGTTTAGTCATTTATTCATCATCGCCTTAACAGAATCACTCTGTAGATGTCTAGATTACGATGATGCGTTCCACTGTTTTTTGCCGCAATCGTTTCAGTGAGCAAATCTCAAAAATTCTTTCTACTGTGAGGTATGCGAAACAAAAGAAAATTAGTCTAATGTTTCAAAAGTTCAAACAGACAAAAGCATTCCAGTGTATTGCAGAGTCATAAGAAATTTTCGAAATCAAAACTTTTCTCGCTGTTACCGTACTAAAAGTCCTAATTACCTACGACAGTGCTGTGGCCATAACAGCGATGATGTGAACGTTGCGTGGTTCACAACAAAGGAATGAATGATAACGCAAAATCATACCGTGGAAATTTTGTGGGCACTTTATTGCATCAAAAACAACTTTGGAAACTGGTCATTTTACGGACGGATTTAGAGAATATCAACAGCAGCAGTAATATTAGAGCAGCAATAATAATGGCAATAATTCATCAGTGAATGATGATGTTATGCACTGAAATGATCAGTGTGTTTATTTTCAACAATTCGAACAGCACGAAAAAGAGAAACAACCAATGAATGCTACTGAACAATCATAAGATATAGAAGAGACGTGTGTGCATTTATTGCTTATAAAATATCTAAGCGCCAATGATTACAAAGATCCGAACGGTTGGTTGAACGAATGCAAATATCGATCCATCCGTTTGATTCGATTGATGGAGTGAGATGATCACAAAAGGGATGGATGTGTATGCGTTTGTATAATTTCACGATTGCATTCGGATTTCAATAAAGAATGCACTGAAATGAGATCAATGCTGAGGCAGATGATAATCGTGAGATGGTGACGACAAGAACAGATAAATCAATGACAGTCAAGCGTTGATTCTGAGAAACTCTGTTGAATGCTGTTCAAACAAATACACATTTCAGTGCTTAGCTGATTGCTTTCACAATGCTGAGAAAAGTTATTTTTTCCATATTCTTTTTTGAATGTTAGCCATGGAAATGTCAACTTTGTTGCAGATATCAACTGCTCTTCGTTTCTACCACACATATAAATGGGTCGAGTTAAATCTCAGTTTTGACTCGATGCAAACTGATCACTTTGAAATGTGCACTATCAATTTGGATTCGTTCAATATAGCGCTTAAATATCCGATGTTAACATAAGAAGAACTTTTGACGTTCATCGGAAGAAAAATCTTGGATATTCAAAGAAATTTTCATAAGTAAAAAGTGATCGTTAGCTGAACGCTTGAGGACATCGTGAGAAGTTTTCTCCCAAAGAAATGCTCCCAAAAAGAAGTCAGAAGTATACTTTAACTTGTCCATCCACAAATTAGGATAATCTTACGAGCTGATGATTTCTAAAGAGCAACTCTCTATCTGTCTGTACACCGTCCTTATATCCAAATCTATGACACAAAACAGTAAACATTATGAAATACCGCGCAAACAAAAAGCTCAGTCAAAAATTCGGGTTACTAAATCACAGACAATAACATTTCAGAAGCAAACGCACACAGGTTGAGATGCATCAAAAATCATGTCCATAATACGACAAAAATAAACCATACACTTTAATTTTGAATGTTGGTAGACGAGTGAGCCGAGCCATTAAATCAACAAAATTCTGTTACGAACACATTAAGAACCATGATTTGCGCTTGTATTTTCCGATCGTTCGATGCAAAATCGAAACTCTCTCGACGGTGTCTCATCAACAAATTCAACAAGCGACCAGTCACTTGCCGCAGCATCACGAAACAATCCCGCAGTAAAACCTTCATTGCGGTCATAGAGTGGAATGCATCGATCAATTAGTTCACTCATTTTTTTTTCGTGAAGTGAATTTGATGATGAAAGTTCTCACTTAATTTTAGGTTCAGTAGATCACAACGAGAAGTTTCAAATCCCCATTTCGTCATAACAAAACTTTTCGAAGCGCAATTTTCAGAACTGAAGAACTCCCTCTGTCTCTAGCATTAGCAATAGGTCAAATGAATTCGAACATAATAAGGTGAAAAACTTATAGTTTTGATTCAACCGCGACTGATGGTAGCAGGATTGAGTTGAACAAAATAAACGAAATGCAGTACAATAGATGAATATTAGCATCAATCATTCATTCACAACACTCGCAATATCGATAGGAAGCAAGAATATAAAGATAGCCAGCGGAATAACAATAGACTATCAGAAAATGTGTTTTTCGATGAAGTGAAGTGAATGTAGACAAAACTGTTTTTTTGGTGAGTGACTCGCTGGTGACGCAGCACAGAGAAGATGGCACGGCACGAATGGACGACGATGGACTAGACGAAAACGCATAAATCCATCACAGATACGAGGGAGGATTTACTCACAAGTAGCTTAAAGCAGCAAAAAAAGACAACTGCGACACGATCATCACACACTTCAGTGAACAGTCATCATCGTTAATTTTGCCTCCTTAATTATTATTATTACAGTTCTGATTATCATAACGATTACTGTTCCTCACGTGAACTTGACTTCAATTCATATTTTATCTCTATCATTGTTGATATCATTGTCGTTATCATTATCCACATTGTTCTCATCTTATTGCCCATATTATCAGTCTGCTTTGGTATTATCATTACCATAATATTATTTACGGTGTAATATTCATCACTATTATTATTACTACTACTAGTGGAATCATTTCTACTATGTTATTATTATTATTGTGGTTGAACTGGCAGCAGATGAAACTGGTTATTTCGATGGATGAGTGAACGAATGAACACATACACGTAATCAAAGAATATGTGAATAATGAACATTATCATTTATGAAATTCATTTCAATGAGTTATTTTGGCATCACCTCATCAGCAATTTCAAAGCATAACGCACACTTTTTGAACACTTTCAGTTGTGTGATAGAACCAAATATTGATAAAATTCATTCAGAATTTACATCACGATTCTATTTGGTTCTTTGCAAACATTTCCTTTCGGGTGGTCAGCAGTGGCTGATTGTGAGGGATAATCAACGTAATCGATGAAATTAGTTGAGATTGCGATAGCGATGAACATTTGGATAGATGCTCTCAAAGAGCAGAACTGAATATTGCATAAAACATTCGGAAGAAAACGTGCTAATTCAGTGCATTAATAACCCGTCAATAATAAATGGAATAGTATAAATGGATTATTACTTGTTACTTACACATCGAGCGGTTGTTTTGTTGATCGCGGTTAGCGATCGGCGGAATGCTTATTTTGTAGACTTATGAATATTTATTGGATTGATATTTGGCTACGTTTAATTGTGCAAAGTATTCACGGCAACTAATTAAATACTCGGTTGTACTCACTTGGCCTGCTCGCCTAGCCAGCGGGGTGGCTACAATCAAGGCTAAAACAGTGCGAACGGAAACGCGAGCATTGTGGCCAGCAACGTTACAAACGTTTGATAGCCTGGCCAATCCAGGTAATCCAGTATAAATGGATTAAAACATCTTACGACACTTTTAACAGTAAATTATGTGGGCGAAGTGCATGAAATTTTTGTGCATACAAAAAATCTCAATTCAGTGTGGTTCGGAATGCGAATTTATTTGCATTTGCATTACTCAAATAAGAATCTATACATATTCGAACAATATCTTCAGGAGTGTGCTAATCACACTTCCTCGCTGTTAATCGACCCGATCCTGAGACCGTTTCGATTGATCGCGTTATGATCATATTCTCCATTTCAACCGTTAACCTAACTTCCGATGGACATTTCTCTTTGGTCTGAAAGATAGTTACAAATTATTTAGCTGCTTTCACTTGTCCACAGTGATCATAAAAACTCATAGATGCTTTTCCTGGGTGAATGGTTCAATGTAAGTGATAATGATTGACCGGAGGTTTCATGAAAATGATCAGATCTAAATCGATTCACAATCAAAATCTGTCTGCAGCATTCACAACGTCATTTCAGTCACGAATAAAATGACTGTATTTGAAAGGAACCTTTTGATTGGCAGCAATTCGCGGTCCTATTTCGCACAGAAAACTCACTAAAATTGTTTTCAGGATTGAGATCACTCCTTCGGCTGTACAACTGCAGATCTTATCCCATAGCCTATAAAATAGCTAGAACTTAAATTTTTTTCCAGTTTTACTCACTTTGGTCAAAAAAGAAGCCTGAAAATGTTTCTAAGGAATTTATATACTTGAAAAATTTCTGGCTATTTGCATCACTACTCAACATACTTCTTGGCAGAAGAAATTACATCAAGCAAATGCGTTTTTAAATGAAAATCTGTTCAACTAATGAAAATGAAAAGAATTTGCCTCAACAAAAATGCAAACACGATTTGATAAGCGAACTCTCTGAAAGGTTCGGAAGCGAGACCTGTAAAGTGGTTCATGCGTGAAGATTGACGCAGCTGCACTGCGCAGCCAAAATCTCAACGGTAAACGATTCCAAATCGATAACTCGTCAAAGATGATCGTCATTTGTTCATTTGAATGACGAAGTTTTTGAATCACATCTTCACTTACCTCAAATCAAACTGCGATACATACATTAACTCGTTCGAATCGCTCGTATCAACATTTATTATTCACAATTCCACTGATTCGCAAATTTTGCTATAAAACTTATAAGTACTGAAACGTCGATGTGCTGCCATTCGATCAAAGATGAGTTGTTCATACAGCACATCAACACAATGAATAATCATCAACTCACCCTGTGCAGAACCTCGTCAGTAAAAATAGCGGCGAGTATTTGATCGAAAAATTCTGTCAACCAAAATGCATCCAACCATTCGGTTTCACAAAGCACTAGCATTTGTTTAGCAATCTAAATAACTGTGGATTGGGTCGTTGTGTACAACAGTTGCGAATCACAGTCAAGATCATTTAATTTGAACTGAAGTTCAAGTTTATCGTGAAGATGGATATTGTGATTGCCTCTTGAAACACAATATGGCTTTGAAAAACGAATTCGGAAACAACACTGATAATCACCGCTAGTTGGGCTTGTGAATGAAGATCCCAACAATTTTTATCTTTCGATGACGGCAGTCTTCCTTCGCTCAACTGAATCATACGTACAATATCAACGTCATTTGGCTGTGTCGATACATCGGTATCACTATCGTGCGATTGCGCTGTTGTTACACACGATGATGAAGCCATTCGAATGACCCGCAGAGACTGCAGAAGAATTTCGGCCTAAAACTGCATTATAAAACAACAAATTAACGACGAATCACTTGAAAATTCATATGGTGACTTGAATTTAGAGCGTTTACGGCTAATTTCCATTTAGGCGAACAGAAGCACTAAAAGCACGTAAAAATTGGTCACAGAGACAGACACCTTGAGTTTCCTTTGTAAGGTTATTTCGTTGCAACTTCCGATTATTTGAATGTAAGTGATTGCGCAAGGACATGAGAAAGTCACAATGTACTTGTTTATTGAAATAGCATGCTATAGATATGTATGTATCTGTATCGAAGTGAAGACGAATTTCTAGATGATACTTAACTCTTGACGACGATGTTCGGCAATCACTTTACGTGCTTCTGGAAGGCATGACGTGACCTCTGAAATGAATGAAATGCTCATTTTTTAATCAGTGATATCATTATTGGACAACACCAAAAGATCTGGACGCTCAAGAAGGTAGTTGGATGGAAGTCGTTCAATGACAGCTTGAAGAGTTCAGTTTCATTGCTCAGCTACATGTAGGGAAGAATAGGATACTTTCAAATAGAATTTTGATACCGATATTGATAGAGTACATCTGCTGAATGATATAAGAAATAGCCATTAATACTACAGATAAGTTTTGAGAGGGTTCAGTTCGGAAAGCTTGCTTAGTAAAAGTTTCCATATGGCGACTCGGTGTGCATGTGGTAGTTGATGTTTGACGGCGTACTGCGCCAGCTTCGTCAAGTCTACGTCTGCATCATCCTTCAGAATCTGCTCTTCCAACTGGAACCTACTCGATTCAGCCGAATCTCCCACTATTCGACCGATGAAACTAGCTCGGAAATTCTGCGTACGCGCAGAACCTCCAACTGGCATTCTGTGAACCCTGAAAACAGAACACCGCTTGAAGCCATTCCAGAATGCATGTACTTTTCCAGTTACGTTCTCTTGAAATGTTTCATTGTAATGGCAGAGATGTTTTCTTTTAGAATGGGGAAAATACACCGCACTGCCGATATCAATATGTATCTGCATCGAAAATCAGCTAGCCAAGTAGATATGGAGACGTGTACACACATGAATTTTTGCACAACTGGATATATACGAGAGAAGCTATTCTTCATAAAATTACCTACGTAATTGAAGAATAAAGATGCTGATTAATACGATATCATACGTTGCGGGAATGTTAGACTGCTTATGCCAACTGAGTGAATTCATTTTGTGAGTGAATTCCTATGTGTACTTCATCTTGTACGGAGAAAGTAAGTCGAATCTGGCTTATGAAAACCAAATAAATTGCTGAACAAAACCATTTTGAAAAGGTAATTTTTATTGAACAGAATAAAATAAAGTTGTTTTTGTATTTACAAATTCAATATGACCATTCAAAGATTGAAAGGAAAAAACGAGTATTATGTTGATGAGAAAATTTAGCATCACTATTTTTCTAGCATTACTTATTTCCTTCACGATCATTCAACTCATCTCATCTCAGAAAAATTCTCAAAAAATAAAACTTTTTCAGTCACTTAAAATGAAAACTCATATCCTGTAATATCATATCATTTCTTCGAAAGAAATGAACACAGTCGGAAATTTTCTTTCCACGACCACATGTGGGCTGGACACAAAGATTTGTCATAAAAACGAAAAGAAAAATGAGAGAAAGAAAAAAGGAATCGATCTATAATAACGGATACTTGATGAGAAGGATAAAATGTCGCGAATAACATTTGATTTGTTCTTTTCGCAACCCCCTCCCTCAATGAGCTAAGTATTTTCATGGATAAAGGAGAGAAAAACTAGGAACTTTGATAAAATGCACAACACAATGAAGTAAAAAACAGAACGAAAGGGAACGAAACGTCTCAAAAGCGAATACTCATAAGTACATTTTCTAACAGAAAAGAACAAAAGCAAACAAATAAATCATGTGAAATACTTTCACAAAAATAACGACGGATATTTTTCAATAAACACCATGCAAAAAAAACTGACTACAATACATAATTTGCAGAAATCACCAGCATGTGGAAGCATTGAACAAATGAGAAATGAGTATATTTACGAATATTATCAATTATCATTTCATATCATATCATATCAATTATCAACCAAATAGGATATAACGCAAGTTCGGTATTAATTACAAATTTTAACAGAACGATTGATTTCCTCATTGCAGCACTATGAAATACGGCATACGGCGAATGAGTAGAAGAGGATGAGTGCACAACACTCAATAGCGATAAAAATTTCCGTTACAGCAAATTTTAAGCGAAAAAAAAAACATAAGTTTTTGTTTTCTTGTTGCACAAACAGTGGACAAGCACAAAAGAATATGAAGTTATTCTCAAATCATCTATTGAACAGAACGCCTCGATGCTGTCCAGTACATTCATTGATAGGTAAACTTATACAGATGCTATTCTGGTTTCTTGTCACCTCATAATGCGAACGACGAAATCCAAGGGGATTGCACGAGAAGAATCATCACCTTTATGCCACATATCTTAGCACACACACACACACACACACATGATGGATTCGCTAAGATCAAAAAGCGTCATTCCAACTGATACTGGACACCAGCCATAATTGAGGTTTGATGATAAGGTGAAACTCATACGGATATCGATGAAGGAAAGATTCTCTTCAATCTGGTCGTCACAGTCGACTGAATGATAGAATCACAGAGCATGAAATCATTGATAGACTCGGAAACATGCGGTATGTTAAGAATATTCGATTGGACAGCTCTGTAAGACAGCAAAATAATACATGTTTCTAAGACAATATCGTACTGATCAATCGAGGATGGATAATAATCCTACATTGTATAATAATAAGAATATACAAACAACGCAATGCGAACTATGAGTCATAATGTCCCGAATAATTTATAAGATGAAAAGAGGTGAGTGGTTTTTAAAAAAATTTCACGAATCCATATAAAATGGAAACATCAAGAGGAAAACAAGGGCGATAAGAATTAACCGATCAATCTTAAAACAAGGGGATGAGATACACAGCAAACTGAATAAATTGATGGGACAAATGAAATTTTTTGAGTATAATTTTAACGCGTTCTGTTTAAATGAATACTCAATATAATGATTATTTCAGTACGTGTTTGAGTACAACAATTCTTCATGCATACATATTGACGGATGACGCGAAATTTCATGATTTTACTTTCACTACTGTCGACAGTATGTTTTGAACATCGTTTCACGCATTGTTTCAACTGGAAATGATTCTATTCTAAAATTGTTGCTTATTTGATACAGATGACTGAATGGTCGATGGGTGGGGTTCCGAGATGGTTCACTTAAAAGGTTATGACGAAGAGGGCGTACGTGCTGATGCAACAGCACCAGAAGCGGATGGCATCTGCGCTTCGTCGTGCTCATTCTCCATCTCTTCGGTGGTGTCCATACTCTCCTTTGTCTCGATCTCACCTTCATTCTCGCCGAAATTCAACCACGACTAAAATTCTATCTAACTCATTCACTGGATCTTGATTTGATAAACTCACCACTTTCCTTTGGTTCGATAAATTCATCCTCCACATGGCACAACTTTATACAATGGAACTCATTTCTAAGGTTAGTTGTTTGATTCTATATGATAGATTTCGTTCGCTATTTTAGAATGATTTGACTACATACTATCAAATAAAATCAACGAATGATAATAATGTATGTGTGTTGCGTTTATTGATGCGACTGATACAGACATCCCCAGCTTATCATCTGGCAAACTGACAGCAGAAATACGCTCACTGACCTGCTCAACAATTTGTTGTACCCGCTTTTCGTATTCTCGTCGATTCTCTTGATACAACTGCGCAGCCAAAGAATTCGCCGGACTATTCGGATTAGGTTCATCCAGCAGTGACTGAATTGAGGTCAATATGGAAGCAACGTCGTACGTTGGCGACCATCGATTCTGGAAGAATGATATCAATTATAACAGTGGTATTGGAATCCAGAATCCTTCAACTGCTCTAAATATGGCCGATTGTCTCGTTAAACCATCCAAATTATCAGCGATAATATCACAGACCTGTAGAATATCAAGGCAAATACTTCCGTCAGCATAAACGTTCGGATGGAACATCTTCGAGATGAACTTCACCGTCGGCGGTTTATTGGGATACTCTTCGGTGAACTCCAATGTCAGCTTGAACGTACCGTCTTCGAAAGGTGTATCTTGTGGTCCGAATATAACTGCCTCCCACATTAGGATATTATCCTCCGTTGGTGCACCGCTAACGCCAGCCGGTGGATCCTCCTTAAAATTTTTAATACTATATCACACCATATGAAGATCAATTTGCTTTTGTTGAAGTGCTCAATCATGCCGTCGTCCTTTTTCAAAAAATAGATAAATACAATTAAAAATAATAAATTGTACGAAGACGCCCATAAAAAACGATTAAAACCTCCGTAGCGACTGACTGATAAAAATAAGAATCCATAAGCACTTTATAAGGAAGGACAACACGAGAAGAGCTGTTAGTTGTAAATAGAAGACAATTGAAAAGAATCAAAAAAGCGAGTTCATGTATCACTCAATGTTAAAATCAAACCTGCAACTTCTTGAAGTCCCTCATCAACCGCCTACGTGATGGAGTTGTCATCCTCTTATTGAACTGAAACGATAAACTTCATTCACAAATTGACAATCACATATTACAATTTCGTATCGACGAATTCAACGTACAATCAAAATTCAACAACAACAATGACTATCACGATACACCATCAACAACACAGAAAAAAATTGAAACACTTCAGGAATTTCCCCATTCGCTCCTCTCAAAAACGTTCATAATTACAGAAAAATATGGAAAATATTATAAAAAATCAATAGTTCTATTCGACTGAAAATAAAGGCCTTTCCAGAGAGAGAGGAAGAAATATTGCTGAATCAGTGCCTATTTCGAAAAACTGATATCCATCCACAATATGTTCAACATGCATAAAGTTATAACCGTGGAACAAAGAAAACTCATTCACACAAGGAATTTCCCACCAAACAACATAATCAATCGTTACCAATCAATCACTGTTCAAAACCGTATATCACACAATTACAATACATAAATAGTTAATATCTAAATAACTGTAATATAATATTAATGAAAATTGCACAGATAAGCTGAACAAACAATCGCTCATGATCATATTCAAAAACAACAATAACGCACAACTGGAATACTAATTCACTGAACTCAGATTTCTCGTTTCCTCCACAAAACAAATAAAATTGCAATGTGTATCAGAATAAATAAATAACTCTAGCCTTCAAACATCACTCCGAACGTAACAACATTATCAACAATACCTACCATGAAAATATAATGACAATAATTATGACGACGCAATTCTTAGACTTTGAATCAGTGAATCAATAAGATTACAATGTAAATATGTAATCGTTTGTTTACACTCGCAGAATTTGTACTTTCACATACATATATTCAAGGTGAATTAAAAAGAGCCCGGCAGTTTCCAGTTGTCATAAAACGGCAATGAAATGTATAATTACCAAAACGTTTTTCTTCTGAAAATTTGCAATTTATGAAAAGAGAAAAGTTTTGGTAATTATACATTTATACATTTTCATTGTCGTTTTCTGAGAACTTGAAACCACCATGTTCTTCCAAATTCATCCTATACAATTAAATGTCCTATCGTTCGTTGCGGTCAGCTGACTGGCTCCGCTCTACTTGCTTCAATCAATATCAAAACCCCAAAAGAAAAACTGTTGCCTGCAAATCCTGCCTTAAATAAACAGAGAACATGACAGCAAAGAAACCGCTTGCTAACGATAAGAGCTTCAATGACGAATAAAACATTTTGCTGAAATGAATCATCATTTATTTGTGATTTGCTATTCATTTGACTTATCATCAGCACCATCCTCATCCTAGTTATTGATACTGAACTTGCATGAAGTCACCATGTAGTGTTCTCTCATCATCGATTCGATCTGTTTCATTCACCACATACTGAAATTCACACGTTCGAATAATCAATCTTATTTTGCTATTCGTAAGTTATAATGTTTGGTGATTCAACCAAGTTATGACTCCAAATTTTTAAAAAAAAATAGAAAGGAAGGGAAGTTATCAATTCGGATTTATTTTTAGAAAATCGATCCACTAACCCCTTCAGCTGTATTCGAATCATCTGGCACTCGTTCATCTCCACCAATCGTTACCGAATTTGCAGCACTCCCCATCGGCTGTGCTTCCCAAGCTTCGCTACTCTCGAAGACATATTGCTGTTGTTGGTGTTGCGATTGTTGTGGCTCTTGGTCACACGATAGCAGTCCCATATTGAGTCCAGCCTAGAACAAAGTGAACAAGGAATGGATATACTCATAAGAAGAAGATTATACGGAACTCAGAACTGCTTTCTTAATCAGAACAGAGAACTTTCAACAATTTATTCTAAAAATTCTTAATTGCATATAAGGGTTCTGAAGTAATCTACAAATTTCACAAATTGCCCACATCAACAAAAAGTGAAGCACCTGCTCGAAACGATCCAAAAATTGCTCGGCTCTATCCAACAGCGCAGCTAAACGATTCTGATTCTCAAGTTCTTTGGCTAACGCGAGTCGCTTCAAATGATCCGTGTGATTCAGTACGAGATTATCAAACGACGGCGTTGCTTCATTCTGCCAACCGCTGCCTGTGCGACCTGACGGTCGTGGCACTAAATTCCGTTATTAATAATCACAACGACAGTGCTATTACTAAACTTTAAAAATTTGGCCATCAAACCGCATCATCGCTTTTGTAGTATGATTAATATTTATTTTGAAGAAGTAAATATTGTTTAAAAAATTTCAGCCATAACAACTAATCGATTAGCTGAAGAATGCAAAATATAGCTATCACATGCGTATGCGTTTATTTACTCATACCCTTTTATCAACTTATCTATATTTGCTCTGTTTCACAATTCCAATGCTGAATTAATCGAATGGTTCAGTCGAAGTATAAAACAAATAAAATTTTTTGCCCAAACATAAACATAATCACCTCGTCTTTGTGTTGTATCCATTTCATTTTCATTCCGTATTGTACTCGTCGAAGCTGAATTTGCAGATGGATGTTTCAGCTTTGATCCATCATCATTATAGGAAATTTTACGACTCGGTTGTACACCAGTAGCTTCCTCAATAACTCCTACACTACTGTTGACACTAATCCCATCTTCTATCACTGCTTCCTCATATGTCTGGAAGTGACTTTCAGATGATGTTCATTGTAACAAATCACAATAATATATGCACGAAAAATCCTATAATTAGAATTTCAGAATCATTTTTGATATTTCTTTTTTTTCAAATCTCTGAAGAGATTACTTTCCACATGATCACTTACCCGTTTGCCGTGATTCACTCTTGACGAAACACATTCATCCACATTCATTGTACCCTTCCAGAAATACGTGATAACGGCAATCGAATACAGTTGTTGTGTTTCAGATCCAGCACCAGCAACTTTCGCCTTACCCGTATAGATTTTACGCACGAATGCGCCGCCACACGTCGCACTGTTATTCTCATACCGTTTCGCTAATATCTGCAAACAACAACTCTTCACATTGTTCATTAATTTTCCCATTCATTTTAATCGAAATAACTCAAAGAGTTTCACGACATATTATTATGAACATTTAAAAAAATCTCGAATCGCAGTTCAAAATTGGCCTGTAATTAAAAGTATTGATTTGTTCTGATCAATTGCACTAAGTCATGCATGCTTTCAAACACACCTGAATATCACAAGTCGTCTTCTCATTACCATGTGATGACGCACCTTTCTCAGTTCGGACCACCTCGTTGTTCGCATTCAGCTTATAATACTTTGAGCAACCCGATGGTTTACTCCAATTATCTAGACCGTCCTAGAAGAGAACACACAACAGATTACATCTCATATGACGGAATAAAATAAAATGCAACGTTCTATTGCATACTGCACACACAACATATCTCAATGATTCATCGCTGAAAACGAATCGATATTTCATTTCAAATTCATTCTATTCTAATTGTACTCTATCCTTTCTACAATCATAACCCTGAACAACAAATTTTAGCATTAAACCAGAAGTGAACCTTTCTCAGTTCAGCATCCCCTCCAACTTTGACCAGATCGATGACGAACGTACCTTGCGAACGATACTTTTGTGGTATTCGATTGCATATCCTTCAAGAAACAACAAATTTTAATTTATGTTCAGATTCAATTCTTAAAATTCGATCGAATTTGATGATTTATCTTCGTTCAAAACAATTCAATAAACATTTGATACATTTCGTCAATTTTTTAAACGATTCGCATATAGCAATTAAGATGAGAGTACATACTTGCATTTTTTCTTGGAATTAACACTAAAAATCTAAACACCTCATCAGTTAATCGCACCTTACTGTGCTTAATACTTCTATTCGATCACGCGGTGACCTCATTTGCACTTAATAAATGAAAGAAAGCAAATAATTAGCGCTCGATTCGACACAAATAACAATTCACCATTCACTGAAATTTTCACTATTCATTCACAACCAGTTATCGACCGTCAAAGATTTTTCCTTTCAAAAAGAATCTTCTGAAGAATTTTTCTCAAACGAAATTTACGTGAATCAATCCTATGAGCATGGAAAGTGCTTTTCAATAGAAGGCGAAAACGCTTTGAATTTGTTGAATGAGGATAGGCAAAAGCTGACTCAATTCAGATGACCTTTCTCTCATAAATGGTAATGAAGGTCATTCGCGAGCAATTGTCAACCATAAAGAATGCGGCTGGAATACACCATATGAAGATCATATAAATAAATATTCGACGATTCACATAGATCCATTGTTTACACCTAGGTAATAATCACATTTCGACGTATATACAAATATTTAGAACTTTCCAAACAATTCCATTGCACTCTCCAGTAATATCAATAAAAAAGTAATTATATCGCTTTCATTCTTGCCACTCAACTACCTTGAAGTTTATGATGCCATCTCAACACTCAACAAACAATCCCTCAGCCAATTCACCGAACTAATCATTCCATCAGCATATGGTTCATACTTAAATTTGCAAACATGTTCCATGTCTTTATCAACTTATCAACTTAATGAAAGCAACAATCATCACAAGATACTGATAACATTCTCAATAGCAATAACAATCATAATGATACTGCTGAGTTTTGAAACTAATATCACTAATGATGCTAATATAAGCAAGAACAATCTTCACAACGAAAACCGCTCAATCCAAGAAATATAAAGCAGAGCGGAATAAAGCTCAGCACGACGGATGAGAAGAAGTGACGGATGGAATCGAAGTTCACTTCAAAATGAACGAGCGTTCAAAAACAGAATAAATCAAGATTTTGATTGAAACGTTTACGAATTGTCACGTGAATTTTGAATGAAAGAAACATGACGACAATATCGCTGCGTGCATAAAACAATTATGAACTAACTCAAGTCTAGAAAAAAACTGATGATTCATCTGGCATTTCGAGGCACTTCTCAAAAGTCATTACGTCAGAATCACATTTAGATTACGAAATTAAAAAAGGGTATTACTTTCAAATTATCGCTAAAAACTCCACCTACATAGTAACCAGTTCCAGAGAGGGACGACCGAGCCAAGTGTCAATAGTTTCCTTCGAGAACAATCAGATATTGAAGGAAAGACATAAAGAAAACAACATCATATTTCTCACTTCTTTCCCAACTTTCAAAATACGTCTAACAGCTAACTGAACTTAACACAGCAAATTCGTCAGTCAATCAAATCAACCGACCTCTAACAAGAAAAAACCGAAGAATGATTGTAAGAATACGAAAAATGATATGAACAAATATTTTCTCACTTGAAGATAGGAGAATAAAATATTAAATTCGAAACAAATCATACGAATCACAACAGATAACAATCAAATATAACGATAAAATACGATCAAATCAATTCACGATCAGACGATTGGAGAACGTAAAATGTCGTAAAAAGTGACTCATTGTCGGATATTCTCGAAAAACGAAAATGAAAATAAAACAACGACATAAAATAAAATACGCAATGAACGCTCCAATAATATGGTTTCAGATCGCCTTCATCCACCAATTTCAGCGTCTGACGCATCCGTATGAGAAATTCATCAAAAAAAGTGATGAAACAAAATCATTTAAAACAAGCTCAATCACGAAACACAAACAACGCAAAAATACAGCTGAAATAAAACCAAAATAAACATAACAACAGGCGGAAGAAAAGAACTGAGAAAAATCAAAATAAAACCGAACCAAACAGATCAAAGTCGTAAATAAAAATTGCCTAAAGAATCGGATATGATCTCAGACAATGAACGAAACTGCTACCTCAGTAGACACGGACTACGATGCGACATAACAAAGCATCCACGATAAACGCTCTTTCGTTGTCATCAAATCAAAAATGGAACAGAATCGCAAACGCTTCAATAAGCTTTTGCAAGATACGATAATGAAAAGTGCAAAAACACATCCGACCAACACAAACCCATAGAGAATCTGGCCAAACGCAGATCAAAAACAAAAAGCATAATAAAGCAAATGAACTGGATGAATCTCATTCGCCTTGTTCGATTGTTCATTCTCAGTATCACCGATTCTTTCATACTACTATTGCAAAACATCACGCAATCAAGAATTTCTATCGGTTCATTCAATAGGAAAACTATGAAAACGAGAGAATAAACGGACATTTAAATAATCGGATCAATCAATACGGAGAGAGTGAATGTGCATATGACGACGAGTCAATGAAACTGAATGGGATAAAGCAGAAACGTAGCTAACAGCCGTCATCTTATGCATAAGCAGTTCGACAACATAAATGAGGAGGCTTATTATCGATGGATACATGGATAAACAGACAGATATACGGCCGCATACGTGCCGCCTGACGATTGGTTGAAGTCAGAAATATACATTCGAACCGATAGGACTTAGTTGCTTTCAAGATGACTGATATATTCCCTTTCATTCGTCACGTAGTAGCTTAAAAAGACGGCATTTATTCAGAGAGGATACTGGAACGAACGCAGTGAAAAAATACAACGAACTGATTGACTGATCGATGGATCAGCTGTAGAGACAATCGGCAATGGAGTAGGAATAGAAGTGAAACATTTAAGGATCACGATGAAGCAGATATTATTTTGCTCTCTTCGTTGTCCATAAATAAATTCGTCTAAAATGCATCCATTTATTGCTACCCTTATTTTTACTTTATTGTATACTTAGTATCTACGAACATCTTTATACAGTCACCAACTACCTAAACAGAACAACAGCCTAGGATATCATTCAAAGTCATACTGACTTCACAGCAGTTTCAATAGAATGAGCAGAAGAAGCGTAAGGCTTAGACGTTAGCGAAAAGCCTCAACAACAGATCAGCAATGAATTAAATGATCGAAATGAAATCGAGCAGCTGTACGTCACTGTACTTAGGTATGTCATTGGAATGTGATAACGACTTCGCGATAAGTATTCTTTGTGACGGCATTATACAGCATCGATAAGAACAGCTGTGACCTATGAAAACAGGACTTCTTTCTCGAATAGAGTGCACATTCACGTGACGAAGCAAACACAAATATAAAAATACCATACGAATGCTTTTAAAATTGGTGCTTTCATGATTTATGGATTCGTCTTTAAAACTCTTTTTCAATTGCTCTATTTATATGTACGATTGCTTCGATGATAACTGCACATGACGACATGTGACGTACGTCAGAGAACGTCTCGCCAGAAATTCATAAAGCTGCCACCATATGAATGGGCCATTAAGAATCGTTTGCCTACGAAAACAACTGATTCAAAGATTCAAAGAAATTTTGCCGTTATGTTCAAAACGAACGAAATAAATTTGAAATGCAGTCGAATGGAATGAAATCGAAAATTGCTGTGCTACAGTTCAAATGAACTCAAATTATACTATCAATGTTTCTCAATTCTGAACGAAACGAAACAACAAATTCTATCGATCACTCAAAAATAACAACAAGAAATGCACATCAGTTATCCATCAAAAACGAATGATTAAAAACTATTCTATCAACTACCGTTATCAGCAGGTCACTAAGCAAACAACAAGATTCATAAGAAATTTTTCTGCATCATTACCGAATCAAAGCAAGAGCAAACGAAGAGATAACGATGAAAACTAAAGGTCATTTCCAACGAACAACAAATGAATACTGTGGCTGTTACAGTTGCCAGAAACGAATCGAGAGGTGCATACCGAATAGAAAAAGCAATCAGACGGCAGTTGCTGAACGGATTAGCTGACTACTTCAAAATGACGATCCGTCTCTCAAAGATAATTCCAATGAACAAACGGAACGATAAAAACGACCACTTTTCAGCGTTTCCTTTGCTGTCTTCATCATTTGAAAAGATATTTACTTTTTTTTCGCTTCCTCATTTTTTCACCAATCCTTTCAACTGAGCAAACAAACAGGCGAACAAATATCTTTGTTCAAACACAACAAAAAAAAGCGAGAAGAGAATCTATGGAAACTTGACGAATATTTGAGAATTCAAGACATGATTTTTTTGATCTTAAACAAGAAATCACCCGCGCATGTTAAGTTCCTTTTTGCATTGCTCTCCAATCAGTTTCTCTAAATGTGATTGCATTACAAAACAAACAATAATGTTTTTCGATAGTTCTTCTCAAAAGTCGAATGCACTTCCCACGAAATGTAAACCAACTAAGAAATGAATAACATCAGTGAAATACATTACGCGTTTAATTACTATGTCAACATTGAACATATCTTTTACTGTGATTGGATTTTATGATTTGATAACTCTATCAGAGAAGATCAGATTTGTTGAGAAGAATAGAGATGACGTGTGGATGGTTCGCAGTTGGGACCAAGAATAAATCAGTGGTCAGAGAGCGATCGGTTCATATGCAGTTCATCTTCACCAATCAGTTTTTTTTCGCAGACAAAAAATTCAATGAAACTACACTAACAAACTCAGACATATTTGTGCAATCATAAACACGGCTTGCTTTCAAAAAAGACTGATTAACGAATGTATTTCCATATGAATGAATAATATAATATAATTGCTGCACTGACGATGGTATTTATTGGGCATGCAAATGAAATGCGATGCAAAGCAATAAAATTCGATGGAAGGCATCTTTTACGAAACCGAAAACAATAAGAATTCAGTTATTGCCATGAATTCGTGATTAGCATTCGCAAGAAAACCAAAGAATCAACGAATGAATACATATTCATGACGATACGTATCTCGCGATAACGTCCCCCTCAGCACAACAATCATTAATTCAAATGAGCCGTGAACAAACACATTCAAAACTTTACGATGTGAAAAGTTTCTTTCAGCAATTAGAATGGTAACAAGAGAAAATAAATGCGCAATGCACACAACGACTAACCGATTAGGTTGCACCAGTTCAATACCCAGAATAATTCTGGCCACTGTATCGAAATCAATCGCCATTTTTGCATACAGTGGTTGACCGTCAAATTCTAAACCCTCATCTCGGGAGATATCCACATTACGAACCTTCAATATGATTTTGCTTGATACTAAACAACTCACATTATGAATCATCTAAATGGATCAACTCCGACGGTTGTTCCATAAAAGATACATCTCCATGAAATATACACCTCATCACATCGGATGGTCCATCCCGAATATAAAATTTTAGGCTTTGTATAGACAATTTGAAATTTTCAGTGAAAAAATCACATTCCGATCTCAATGGGGCCAAAAGACTCTCAAAAGATACCTCCCAACTTCGGGAACCGTATGGACGCGTCGATGCCCTCACGTCACCGTTGTCGGCAGTTCTAATTTGTATTGAATGCGGTTCACCGAGCCATACGTAAACGATCACAGCCAACGGCAACGGACTGCCCGTCGTGGTGCTCCAACCGGTCACGATTTTACGAATGAACCGTCCACATTCTGATCTCGTTCCAGGGTGCTCGTAGCGATTACAAAGTACCTGAAAATCCAAAATCCATTCAAATTCGGACACTATTTTATTGAACGATTTTTGAAAACTAGAGAAATTCCGTCACATTCTTCAGAATTATCAATGGCTCACAACGAATAACACCTACTATAAATCCATATTTCAAAACTGAAATTAAAAAAACGTGAACAATAATTTTCTACCTTGACATCAGAACCACTGATGGTCCACACTCTGACCGGCATTGATCCAACCAACTTATAGAATCTGGATGAACCTTGCGGTCTTCCCCATATGCCGAGACCATCCAGCGTGACCTCGTGACGATTGCCAAAAGTTGACAGATCCACAACGAATGTACCCGTATTCGTGAATTTTTGTGGGGTACTTTGGCATATTTGCTCAGGCGGAACCTTCAACAAGAAGGCACTCTCAAAATGCGGTGAACGACTCATCAACAATCACGTACTCATTTCAAAACCACTTCAAACAAATTCCATTTGAACATCGTTACTGCCAAATTTAAACGATTTTCATTCGGATTTCTTCACTTCTGATTCCAAAAGCATCTGACCAATCTTTGAAAACAAAGACTCGCCGACACAGTAATGTATATCCGATTTATAGTGATAATAAATAACGGCATTCAATCAACGAACATAACGCTATATCATATAAACAATAACGATCATGTACTACAGATTGTATTGATTTTACACCAAATGGGATGTTTTCCAAAATGCACTGCTTTGCTTTGCGATACACTGTGTAATTCGGTGATGCCACCCTGATAAAACCAGAACCTCATAAACTAAATTTTTGTTCGGAACAAAGTCCAAGATGAATTACAGAATAACGCGAAAAAGATGCATACACATCTGATTCATTAAACCATTAAAAATACACAGATTATCGTAGAAGAACAAACTGTTGTGTGTCCAACGTTCTCAACTGACACTCATCAACCGTTCCCTAATGTACAACAATAAACTACATTTAAATAACGATGACTCACATCATACTTACTTCTAATCACTCAAACTGTGTACATGACGCGTTGCCGAATTTAAAAAAAAATAAATATTGCAATGACTCAGCTATGTCATAATGAAGTTGTGCAATGTTTTCACAAGTACGACATAAGACAAGGCGATTTCGCGGCTGATGAAATCGAGAACAATTCAAGAAGACAGAGTGTGACTTCTTCGAGCATTATTCGTTCAAATACACTTTTTGAACGAACCAACATGTCTTAAGCAGTGAAAAAAAATTCGACGCAACAACTTCAGTGGAATGTTAAGCGCATTCAGATAAAGAGCAACACTCACAAAGAAAAGCTCATAAAGACGAATGAAATGAGTCAACAAAGCATTCGTTAGGTTCCTTCAAAAACACATCGTTTTCCATGTAAAAATTTGCATGCATTTCAATAAGAATACGACAACGAATAGTCGAATCTTGAAGATACTATCAACGCTCAATGAAATTAATAGTACTATTGAATAAGCGTAATCATTCGTTATACTCAACTTATATAACCAGCAACCGTATTGTTCAATTCACAGTAATTATTGCGCAACGTTGCATGCAGATTAGGCAATTTTCGAACCACTCACCCTTCACTCAACGCACACCTGATCAAAACTCATAACCCTACGCTTGTTGCACTAGTGAAATCATGTGCTGCAATTCTGTCATATGTCCACCAGCACACATCTAACATACCTCCCAAATCACTGACACTATCATATGATCTCATAAGATAATTTCCTATTATTACACGCTAGTTACCACTGCTGTGACCACCTCCAAAAACTGGTTTTAGTATTGCAATGTTGAATGAACGAATCAACTGAAACCCTTTCACAAATACGTTATAACCAAACAAAAAAAAATCGCATTTGTACCATACTATATCGCTACAGAATCAAAATCAATATGCACTCATAAAAACCAAATTTGAAAATGTTGCAAATTTCACATAATCGTGCCCTCAAAGAAAACTGTGCCATCAAAATATATGAATGAGACAAAAATTTATCATTGAACAAAATATGGTACAAACTGAAAACTTTTTATTAGACACGAATTTGTGATTGATTCAATCAGAATATCGATCAGATTAGAATGAGGAAGTAATACCTGACATAATCCTACGATAACGTTCGCCGCATATGCGAAATCAACTGCCTCTTGTGACAGTAACGGCCATACCGAGTCGCCGAGCTGATGTGCGAGAATCTAGAAATGGAACTGATTCTCAAATAATTTATTTCGATTGGTGACCAAGAGTCAGCCAAAACAGCAACTACTCACATGTCGTGCATTATTCACGTGCTCAATACTGATCATCCTATTAAGCATTCCACCGCTATCGGCACACGACGACGATGTGCTCGCTGCAACCAAATCATCGTATTCAGCAACATTACCTGCAAAACAATGAACGATTGCCTGCCTTCTTGTGTAAGGGAATCGATAGCTTTCCTTGAAAAAAAATAGCTCTCTCTCACCATCAACTCACATTGAATCATTTCGGCAGGCTCCAGATGAGGTATCTGTTGAACTGATCCTGAAGACGGCTGGACTGTCGAGTATCCTTCTTTACTGAATCCTAAATGTGGCACTTCCAAGGCACCAGTACCACTCTCCAACGCATTATACGACGAAATACGTGCTGATCGATATGGAAGCTGCCGTTTTGTTACATTTTGAACAACACTAAATTAGCGAATGAACCTTATTTTCATATGAAAGACCCAGATATATTCAAACATTACTGTCACAACAACTGCATTTGAACACCGTCAATGACACAATACTAGTTCCTGTGGAACCTTCGATTAGTGTCCATTTAAAAATTAATTCATTTATTATTTCTAAATTTGATTCTAAAGCGTTTTATTATCAAATTCGTAAATCACCATGATTTCATCGTCCTTATTGTTAAGTATGGCTGGTGATTACTTGCTGACTACTTCAAGTGATGACAATAAACAAAACTAAAACCTAGTGGTAGCGATAAAGAAGAAGAAATCACTAACTGCTTTCGTTTGGATCTCGTTCCATCGCTTGCCAAAGCTGATCTAGCATCTGCATCTGATTTATTCTGATTCTGTTGGTGCATCTTATCTAAAACAAGTCATCAATATCATCGAACAATTCATAACTGACAAAACCCCAATGAACAAACAAGCCATCCGGTTACAGTCATGTCAAAATGAATTTTTGCTTAATTCTAGAGTAAATCGAACCTCGACTAGAATCCGACTCATCCAATCCTTCAGATTCAGTCGGCATCTGCGAGGAATCAACAATGTTCGTATCACCAGAATGCTCTAATGATGACGTTAGCATTGCGATTTCTATTAGCGTTCGATATACGTTCGACAGGTAACAAACCCTACAGATTACTTCAACTCGCTGACGAAACTCGCCTTTCGATGAATTCTAAACATGATACTGAATTTATTAGTATTGAATAAATGATGAATAATATTCGCTGGGCACCTTCTAACATATCGTTTGCTATCATTTACTCATATACTCACCTTAATAATCAACTTTCGTATGATAATCTTCAACTGAGCTACGTCCTAGCAGTAGCACAATCATCTGTATATTCTCTATTCCAGCGTTATTGTGAAACTCAGAATGTCTGAAGACGAGCAAAATTCCTCTCGAATGAAAGTGGCAAGTAAAATATGCAATTACGTTCGCATTTCACTGTTGGTATAACGAAACCAAATGCCAATAATAGAATCAATCAAGAATAAAACGGAATAAATCCAGTTTATTGACTTTTATTCACCATTTAGTGGTGATGTCGTGAACAGTTCGCATGTGACACGTACAGCACAAAATGGTTACGTTAAAACATTCAATACTTTTTCATAAATCAATATTTGCAAACAATAATAATGAAAGAGTTTTCAATCATAAAAAGAAATGTGACGATGACAATAAATACTATACACGTAATGTAAATACAACAACATAAAAGTCGTATCAAATCTCAATAATTCGAAATGCCTCAATTTGATTAATTCCACTGCATACAATGTACAGCAGTTGCTAGATTACTGATGAATCTTGAAATGCAGATAGTGCCAAACGAATATGTTCATAGAATCTTTCTTATTTATGAGCCGCCTTGGCTGATCTTAACGAAACAACTGCAGAGTGTCCATCCCAGCTATTACCGCACAGAGGTTATCTAGAGTTTGCAAACTCCCTCTCCGTTCCACTAAATTCTCGTAAAGATCCGTCTGAAAGCTACAATTTCTCGTACACTTAAAAAGTGATAAGTGACTACGTGATAAACCAACCACTCGCCACCACAAAAGAGCAACTGAAATCACAGTTGCTAGAAGTCGATATGCTTTCTGAAGATGAGCTGTATGGGATCCACTTTCGGCTTGTTACGCCATCGTGTTTTCTCGATAAACTTCATCGAATAATCACGTCCCATCAATTCGTTATTACAAAAAATATCCAATTCATTATATCGACTTATATCACCCAACAACACCAACGCCAAATATCGCTTAATCGTATTGACTGTGGCCATTGCTGAAACAAAAACCATCCGATTTTATCGCTATGAATGACATCCATCCTCAATTCGAAAGCCGTGTGAAAACATTTCAGTGATGCTCAGAAAAATCACTTCTTTCCAAAGGAATACATACGATTATTCCAAAAAAATTAGACTCTGCTTCAATTCGCAACGTATCAAATCAACGAAATGAGAATAAATGCTGGATGCGTTTGTTCCTCCCAAATGATATTCTATGCAAGACGAGCAATTCAATGTTTGAAATAAAATGTCAATAACTCACACGATAGTCGAACGATCGGCATTGGGATGTTGTCGAATTTAGAGAAGTTGTCTGTGCACAACTCAATCACCAACTGTTCGTCGCCACGATGATGATTTCGCATCACATCCTCTGAGCAATCCTTCCTCTCGGGAATACTCTCAAAATTTGTTCCAATATGCTTTATGTTCCCAACTCAATTGCCGATGAAAGTAACAAGCACTACGCTTAAAACAAACTCACTTCAGAGTCCTCCGTCTTCGTGACGCTCTCATCGCCATCCGACTCCTCTTTGATAGATTTTGCGAACGCACTTCTGTATTCCTCTTCTTTGGCTTGAAGGCCCGGCACTAATTTATACACCAGCTCTTGCATGGTACGATCGAAACTCACGTAATGTGACGGATGACTCTGTAGTAAAAGAAATTTTCTTTTCTCACTTCTCCATTTAATACGACATGAACATACAAAAAATTTCTCAACCACCACATTTTTTTCGATAGACCTCAATAGCTTCGATGCGACTGAAATTGCCCCGTGAAGATAACACCAACATTTATTGCTTACTTACTGAGCAGATTGCAATTCTTAAGTCTAGTTCGCTGAACAATTCGATTACTTGATCAATCGCAACATTCAACGAAACAACATACCTGATGGATGAGACTGTTACATTTTGGACAGCAATTGTTCTCGTTTTCGAAATGTTTCAGCAAGCACGACTTGCAAAACGTATGCAAACATTCAATAACAGTCGTTGCCTCAATGAAATATCTGCAACAACAACAAAATCTGATTCATACAACAACTCCAAACGCTTCATTTCATCTGAAACTCAATATTGGAACTCTTGATTTAAAAATGGCGATGGAATCTGCTATTCACAAAAACAAAATAAAGTTAACATGAATGCATACCCTTTACAGATTGGACATGTAATATGTGGATTCAATGTTTTCAATGGAATTTTATATTCATCACCGATCTGAACGGGTGGCTTTCGTGTCATCGACAATACTCACCAAGCCCGACACTGAAATTCCAAAACATTCAACACAACTTATCGATAGTATGCCAACAACAGTTCACGCATCCAATCCAGCCCAACCAGTAATGCTCAAATACGATAAAAACCAAGAGTTTAAAAAAAACAATACGTTCACAATATGAAATATTCCGACTGAACGGAAAACGTGTCCAATAAAATGAGAAAAACACCTCAATCCAAGATTTTATGTCGCAATCACGAATAAATGTACAAAAACAGACGAGTAACAATCAAATAAAGGATCAGTCATCAAATCAAGTCATATATCATAACAAGTCATATATCATAACAGTAATCAAAGTAACAACACCACCCGCACAATAACACTTTCTCTCATAACACAATGTTAATAAATCTTTTCCATTTGATGCTTTCAAGAATTCGACCTCAAAAAGTGACAAAGCCACGAAAACTTTAACTAACGTCGACAATAATGCCACTGTTACACCGTTCACAAATATACAGAAATATCTCATGAAATACTACAATTGCATCGAATCATTGGATTTATTTAGCATGTTCGATGGATTGTGCATCATGTTTGGTGGTGGTTTATTGAGGGCGTTGAAGAATGCTTGAGTTGCCAATCTGAAATTTCGACTTCGACATGTCAAGGATCAACATTTGATTCAAATATTTCAACAAAATTTCTACAAAACACTCCTAAAATATAATGAATGCTCTATTTTAACACTAATTTGCAACACTAATTGCATCACATCGAAACATAAAATGGTATAAGCTGAATATAATAAAACGTTAAGCAACAGAGTGATAACGTACCGTCCTTCTTTTTCGTCCCTTTCACGCTGTTCATGTGCTAAGTGTGCCGTATTCGAGAGGAACGCCAAAACACCTTTGTGACAACGATTCGCGTAATGACCTTTCTCACCGCACTGCAATAACAAATAACACAATATCACGAATCTCGTACACAGATTAGACAAAAATAAATGCATATTCAATGCCATTCAAATTTTACTGATATTTCGTAGAAATCTTCTGCCGAAAGGAGATCAAATCAATCGTAAAATTAAAATAAGAAAACACAAAACGCCAACCTTATAGCATGTAACATCAGAAAGTGCCTTCTTATCAGGTAGTTGAACTTGAACAGCAGGTTCCGTAGGCATTGCCTGGTTAGTACGAGATGCTTCCAGTAATGGTTGATTCTGAGTTGGTAAATGTGGACAATACGTCGCCTGAAATTGCAAGAGAAACACTAATCACAATAATAATTCAAAAGTCTAAAATGGCAGCAATAACAGTACTCAAATTTACAGCAGTTCGAATAATGAATATTAATGATGCACAAAAGATAACAACAACAGAAAGAAGATTAACCACGAACCTTATGTCCTCTTTCGTGACAATTATGGCATATTATGGCGGCATTGAAAGGACCCCTATTTCGAGCTCCTTGCGTCGTATCCAGAGGTGGCAGATTGAACGATGGATGAGCGTACTTGCATTCTGAACCGTCTGGACAAAATCCGGCCAAATAATTCGGACACAATACTCGACGTCGATGACGATTCTTACAATAGGGCCCTCAAATTGACGACATATCACTAATCGTCTCCAATTTAGATGTCCCATTTGCAGTCATAATAAATCAAACCTTTTCACATTTGTTGCGGATATTATTCGAGTCAAAATATACACAGATGCATTCTACTCTAAATGCAATCGCTCCGTTTTACAAGTAATAATCCTCGTTTTACTAAACTTGTTCACAAAAGATATTTGAAATGCAGATGAACTTCCAACAAATTGATGCTGAAGCAATTACCCATAAATTCAGTGTGCACACATACCTCAACAAATAATTTGAATGAACTATAGTGTAACATCACCAGTATGTAAATGAACTGTCGATGAAATCAGAAGCAAATGACGGCTAAAATAAACGCACCATGCCTACAGAACCCTCGATCGTACCACGGACAATCTTTGATTTTACTTTCAGGATCGATGTGTCGAAATGGGCACTCACGATTACTGCAAGCCACTGCAACAAATCCAAATACACTCATACCATCAAAACCGCAACATTTAAACTATTGTTATGACCGCTGATAACATAAATAAAACAAACAGTAATTCAAATGAGTGGTGAGTCTTCGGCATGAATTAAAACGGAAAAATTTTAGTTCGGTTCAAGAGAATATTTTATATTTTGTTATCAACCAGTTAAATTGAAGTGATCTGTGCGTGGCTGGATGAAAACAAGCGAACTTTTGAAGACTAATACCATTCATTCTCATCAAGTCACATCATATTACAATAGAGCAATGAAGACAATTCATGAAAACATTAAAAAACAAACTGTATTTGGAGAAGAAGAAGCATTCGGGCATTTTACTCAAATCGTATTCGTGAAGAAATTCACACTGATCACCCTTCTTGCACAGACCACGAAGCCAGTGCTTACAAACGACTGCCTACAAGATATACGGTTTATCAAAATGTTCTTCAGAAGCATTCGAAATGCTTAGTTCACACCAATCAGTACTCATGCTTTTGACTTATACTTTGAGAATGGCATCAAATCTGTTTCGGTAAGAGAACAAATATTTCAAAAAACGATTTCAAACCTTATCACCGACGAGATGTCGTAGAGGGCAGACCGAGCCCATCTGACATGTACCTTGCTCGTTACGCACGCAAACACCACGACCACTTTTGTCCATACCAGTGAATGGTACCTGAAAAATAGTTTTCATTAAACCATCCCAAAACTGTTTGATGGGTTATCGACACGGCAATGAAATATCATCGAGACTGCTACCAACCGGTCTTGATCCACGTTGTTGCAGAAGCATTTCCTCGACATCAAGCATTTGTACAGGTATATCCGCAACATACTCTTCCATAGTTAACGGTTCAGCATGATGCATCGACGGCATATTATAGGTGAATCCCAACGAAGAAGCAACTGTAGCCGTCATCTTAACTCCGACTCAATTTTATAATATTTTCAATCTGCAAAAGTAAGTTCTTAGCACACTCATTGCAGAGTATATCGATATTCATCGGCCACAATGCACTCTTCCCCGTAGAATTCGAACGTTTTCTTTCTTCAGAGAATCTGAGATGTTTAACGTCACAGCACGAACTTCAATATTAAGCATACTCTGACAATCGAAAATAGAATTTCCACAATATTAAGAATCACCAAACTCTCTAAATCGACAATTTAACAAAATCTCAAAGACTGTTTCTTAGATTACTCGTCTCGTCATTTCCATATCTCACGCACACCAATTCTCAAAAAATATCCTCATAACATTATCATCAGCCTGTGTTATTTCTCGCCATATGATGACTAATAAACGCGCTCACAACAATATACGTGATAACAAACAACAATGCATGAAATTTTACTAAAACCCAGAAATTTTCTTGCCTCCATGAGAATGAAAGTGTTCCGTGTAGATTTGGCTTCGCATCGAAGATATATTGCGAACCTATGCTCATATTGTTCAACAGTCGGCAAAGTCGTCGCACGGCTAATTGCTTCAAAAAAGAGGAAATAAACGCAACAGAGATTACACAATGAATCGCCTACTAAACCTTATCGTTCATAAATATGTACAGCTATTATTCAGAGCAGACGTATGTAGTAATCTGCGAATTGACTGATTCATGTTTTTTCCTTGAAATCATCATGGAACATCCTTCCTTGTGATTCCTTACGAACATAGAGCAGCACACAAGAAAATTTACTGTGAAACCTGATTGAATAAATGAAAAACATTCAGATGCATGAAGGGAAAGGAAACTTTTGAACGAAAATAATTTTTTATTAATGCATATTTTTATTTCAAATCATTTAATCCATTAACAAATCCGTTCGATAATGATCACAGAGCCGTCAAACCTCAAATAAGATGTGGAGGTGGATAGTAGAAGAGGGATGAAATCTGATATGCATACAGACAAGATTGTCAAATATCAACGATATCCTAGAGGTGGTGTTGATTAGAATTGAGAAACGGATAAAGAAGAATACGATACAGAGGATGGATATATAGGCAGGCAACGGTAATGAAGATAAAGAGGTAAAATTTTGGTAATTATTGGTATTCCAGCACAGTCTGCTTTTGTTCTTGGTTCACATGCTTTCGTTGCTCAAATACGGATAACTAGATTTGGAAAATGTTTTTGGGAGAAAATAGACTTTATTAGCAGTGGAAACGTGGATTGATCGTGCTGGTGAATGAGGGACATGAAAGGAGTAGGCCGGAGTGAAAGTCTTCTAATCACCGAATGGCAGTTGCAAAAGTTGATGAAGTGCAAAGAATATCGCGAAACAACTTCGAGCTGCTGTGGCCGAAGCACAACAACAATTTCGACTGGCTGTATGTAGACGACAGAAGACATTCGCTCTTCGTTCCCACGGGGTTATAAACTGAAATGGATTATTCACCGATTGATTATTCACTGACCGATTTCATGCATGTACATGTAAAAGCGATTGCACAAATTAATCCAAAATTCACTCGAAATGAACTGAATTCTTACAAGCTAACAATAACTAATAGCATAAAGTTAGTGTCACAAACCTCAAACGGTTGTTTTATCCCAAAAATATCCATCCATAGTTTATATTCAGCATTCGGCACTCCCTTTAAATGTTCTGCAATCCCATCCACTAACGCATCGGCGAATACGTATTGATCATCAATTGTTGAAAACCCTTTAATTTTGAAACATTCAGCACGTTTCATTCTCACATACAGCCTCATTCTCCCACTGACTTGTCAGGGAGTGAGGAATGAGAGTTAAACATCGAGTTCACATTTGATTCTCTCCATAACTTCACCGCATAAAATTCATTGAGATTTTTTCAGAAATTCGACCCTTATAACAAGGAATACATTGGAAATTTGGTGTTTTGATTGCATGAACTTATCAAATTTTCAGCAGATAATTCAGACGGCAATAAATGACTGGAACGCCATCCTACGGTAAGCCTGGACTCGCGTTTTCGTATGAATCAATTATGAGGAACCATTTTTAGGAAGGAAGCAATTCTTCATTATAAAATTTGCAACAAAAAATTTAGCCAGAAGATGAATCCGTCGGCCGGAATGAAACGAGTGGAATTTGGAGAATTTTTGCATTGAAATTTGTTTTTGTTGTTAAAAATCGGTATTCTCACTCAAAATTTCATACCATCGTATCGATTTCCTTGTGATTCTTTGAGATATTGCAATGACGAACGTATATTCTCATATTCATGCTTTAAACAGATCAACCATCGTTTACCGTTCGAATCACCACCAAAAATCACGTGAATTCCTTCAAAATGTTTTGTTTTCGTTTTTCCAATGGTTTGTTCCATTTCAGTTCAGTAAATGTGTTCTATAATGTTTTGTGAACCTACAAAGCAGTAGTTTTTCACGTTCTTGCGTTCTGTACACGTTCTTTTCCTTTCAATTAACTCAGATTTCATTCGTTTTTAAGCAACTTGAAGCGTTGTTCAACAGACTAACCTTTCATTTCTCCACTTATGTTCACCTGTTTGCTGGATGCATTGAAATTCGGCTAAAATTTCTCACATTCAAAGACTGGTAAAAAAGAAGTTTTTGGTTCTTTGGGAATGGTTTATGCTATTCTTAGAATTGGTCATTGAAATTCAAACATTGAAGTATTCTTTTCTCAGTGAACAATAAATTTTCCTCTTAACGAAGTAAACAAATTTTGAGGCGATGCTCATGTCACTTCTACGGAAAGCATTTTCTCATTGAAACATTTTCCCATGCAACGAATATCATGTAGGTTCAAAAGTTTAAAATCATTCGGTTTTAAACTTTTAAACTTGCATGATATTCGTTGCATGAGAAAATGCTTCAACTTGCTGTGCAGGACCCCTAAAAGTAATACACTAAGTGAACATCTCCGGTGGCGAAAGCTAATTCAAAATTGATTAGTTCAACAAGTGAACGCTTCCTGCATCTTAAAATCAGTTCGGGCACGGCTCATCTAAGAATACGGCATAAATTTGATTCTCGGTATTTGGTTCAAGACGATATCGTATGGTAATCGGCAAACACCTGAACAAATAAAACAAGAATTACCGTATCTGTATCAAATTCGCGAACGCCACCTCGATAAAGGCCCACAGAGAAGGACTGTTGTTCAGCGATTGATGGGTCATATCTGCCTAATATTTCACGTAAACACTAAAAAGCAAAGTTTCAGCCTTTCACAGTTCTCATAACCAAGTCTTTTATCATGCAACTATCAATATCGCGGCATTCCTTGTTGACTGACAATTGCATCGAATACGGATTTGTGATAATAAGTTGATAAATAGAGCATTCTGAAGAATCCAACCGTATGCTGTGTCGCAATACGATTTGTTCTGCCAATGGGGCCTTCAAGATGTATTTTGTGCGTTTCTCTTGCATGAAATTCTGCACGTCGACGTTGTATCTCGTTATCAATATGCCACGGTCCAACTATTGAAGTAAACTGAATAAATTTCCCAATCATTACTGTCAGTGATACGATAGTGGTTGTTTAATACGTCTCAACCCATCCACCTATCATTATTACTGCGGTTAGCGCTGCAGTTATTTATATTGCCTTCAATGTTCTTTTGCTGCTGTGATTATCACAAAGATTAAGGATTAGCTTGATTTCTTGTTAAACTAACCCATCAGATGAATGAACCTGGTTGAGCTAGCTTATTCGTAGGTTGCTATTATTAATGTTATCACTACGACACCCAGAATTCTCATTGTTCTTATTCTCAGAGTTCATTAGCATTATCGATGTCAAACCCTATTTAATCGTATCTCTGACTAATTTTATCGAGTTTTACTTTTCTCTCAGCCGTGAGCGGTGCACTCATCAATACTCAATTCTCATCAATACTCAAAGAATTTTGTAATGTTTCATTGGTGATGTTTCAGGCGATATTTACTTTACGAGAAACTATCACTGATAATATCTTCCTCAAAATGAGTTTTTCTATGGAATAGCGAATAAACATGAGGAGATCAAAATTGGATACGATAGATTCTGTATGATCAATTTTGATCACCTGATCAATAATCCCGTATCTTAAATTGAATTCACATATCGCAATCTCTGCAGGCATGCAAATACCATCAAAATTACCGTATGTCTGCGCAGATACAAATAGAAATCGTGTCCTCTGCAATACAAATTAGCATAATTCCTTCGGGATGGGGATACATTCCGTTATGATGTTTGACTTCAAAGAACTGCTGAATGTCAATGAACGAAAAAAAAGTTAGCTACACATTCAATATACTTAGTTATGAATTTGTTTGAAGCATTTTGTACATTACTTCGACCGTTTCATTTTCCAGAAAATCAAACTTCACAATAAGATGACAACAACAATCATCAACCCCTCATTACCAACGACAAAATGAATTGAATTTAAGTCTGGTCGCTTCAGACTTTGAATCAGTTCTGCTAATTGAATTTCACCTAACCTTAATTTCATCGATGCCTTTCAAAGATCGTAAAAATTCAAGAACGCGTATCTTATCATTCGTATATTTCAGACTGTATGAATGCTCACTTTTGGAATCATCTGAATGAAAGTTCGATGAAACGAAGTTTAACTCCATTCATTGTCAATGATTTACAATAACTGAAGGTTTGCTAAGCAAATCAAGCACATTTTAGCAATAGTATTTTGAAATAGTGACTCCAGTCAGACATGAAATGACTTTCACACATTATGGCCTTCTCTCACTTCAAGATTTCAATCGGTTCTATTTTTACCGATTTCTATCACTGCAACTCAGAGAGTGAAATGCGAACCATCATAATCTGCTGCATTAATTGGTTTACCGAACATGGCGTCTTCGGGATAATCTTCATCATCAAATTCGTCCAATTTTTTGCTGATTTCATTGCTTGTTCGTATCTCTCTGAACCGTGACGCTCATCAATTCATTAACTACTACATTTCATCGATTAAACACTTTTTCGAGCCCAACACTTCATTCTGTTTCATGCTTTATTTGTCAGCTCATCAGTCATTCTCAGTCTTTGAATTTAGTTTCTCGGTCATTCGAATGTTGTTGAATTGTTATTCTCATTATTCAGCACTATCAAAGAGGATGCTTTACTTTGACAATTATTAAAAATCGCAAATTTAGGAATGACAAAAGGTAACAACAAAAATACTTGTAGTTAACGTGAAATTTTTGCTGGTAAAATGAATAAGTGAATCGAAGAATCGAAACGCACGTATCTATTGAGTTGCGATTTCTCTGACGACGATTCGATCTCAGTTGGCGTTTAAACGTATAATAATCATTCGCCGTTGTTGTTGTTGAAATTTGCCTCTCACGATTGCCAGCTTTCCAAACCTTTAATTTTCACTTATTAATTGGTACCTTCAATGTCGGCTGAGCAATCGACATTTTCAGTCCACGTCAGTTTATACGCTTGAAAATCGTAAACATAAACGATGGAATAGTTCAAATCTTTAACGATCTATGAAGATCAATCACCGATCAGCAAATACTTCGAAGAAAATTAGAGCAATCCGAGGATGAATAAAATTAAAGTGCTCGAAATGTTTGGGAATTCAGATCGATCCAAAAATTTTGATAAGAAACAATCAGAATCGCTAGGTAGAAACTCTTCCGATGTTTAAGCTGATCCCAACTGATCAATGTATTAAGCGCTAACTCATATCGCATAGATTCAATCATACAATATTCATTGATGTTGCAATTCACAAATATTCAAAGCATCAATTTTATGACTGCATGAATTGTAACTGCACAAAACTCCAACAGACTGCATATTCATCTGATTGGATGAATAAAATCTACTCACACGAAGCTGTAATAAAAAATAAAAACAAATAACTATAATCGTCATAGTCTCGTAATAGAAATTATAATCCATTCTCAATGTAACCACTAACAAAGAGGCAAACCTTTTTTTCATCAAAATTGGTATATCTTTCCCATTGAGGTGGCACATTACTATTATTACTATTGCAATTGTTGCTGCGAATAAATTGTTGTGTAAGGAACGGCTGATGAATTTGATGCGATGATGATGATAATGATGACGTTGAATAGCGCGTATAATTATCGAGCTGTATTCGCATTTCGTGCGAGAATCCGTTGAAAGGCATTCTCTTGATTCCAATTTACTTCTAAATTCCATATATTCTCCATTCATCAGTTGTATTCTATTGAATTTCAACCTCAATTTTCGGTATGTTCGGCCATTTTTCAAAATTCAAAATTCTTCGCTAATTACGTTTGGGCATTCAGCAATAAAATTTCTCCAACAATGCGTGGTGTTTATGTGTGTGGGAAAAGTTACTGCGTAGTGACTTCGTGGAGATAGTTGCCGATTTTTTGTTTGTGACTCAATACTGTTGCTGATGTCATTTGACGAGCTAGATTCAATGATTCACGGAAAGTGTCAGAAAATTGGATTTTTCATCGAACGTATTTCCAAATTCAGCTGCAGATTGTGGGAAAATTTACTAGTCACAGAATTGCCCCATTATCATAACCTATTAACTGCTTTTTTTCAGTTTTCAGATTCCAGTTGCTCAGAGTATTGCAGCTGAAAACGAAAGCAGTGCATTCTTCAACGCTTCATTTGTGAATTGTTCTGTTGTTTAGTTCAGTGACTGTGTCGAACATTTTCTTTACAATTTCTGTGCCATTATTGCGTTTGCACCCGTAAAACTTCTCCGATATCCCTCTTTGTTGCATTCAGTTCCGTGACGATCAATTCATTTATTCATTTGTAAATTTCCTATCACTATTTTTGAACAGAGCATCATATCCAATGTAAGAGTTGAGTGAATGCAACATCTAAAAAACAGCATTTCAAATTCTACCGTTATTCATTGCTACAAGAAAACTTCATAAAATCTTCATTGAGAAAACGAACCCTTTTCAAGAGAACAATTTTGTGAAGCGAACACTCGCTAAAATAAAAAACTGTGAAAATGGCTCAATTCTGAAAACAATTCAACACAATAAAATTTTTCGGCTTCATAATTATGCACTTTCATCAATGTATACATTATATTTGCAAGCAAATTGCATCAACGATTTATAATTTTCAAAGAAACGTCTGATTTCATTCAAAATTCTCACCTCGTCTACAAAAAAACAGAAAATGTCTCGCTTCGAATTAAAGTTGAAGGCTGAAATTAGCAAAATGAGTGGAGATGCAGTAACAGCAGCACTCGGAAACTCGACTGATCATTTAAATATTACCAAGACAGCTACAGGGCTGTCACAAAATGAACGATATATAGTCGGAACGATATATTTTACATTGAATGCAGCTGGTATTCTGTTTGCTTCGGTCGTTACTTTAGTAAGTTATCGAATGAGTCATCAAATTCTAATTTCAAAATGATGCGCTGACAAGATAGAAGAGATTTCGATCTCATTTACTTGATCGGAGGATTACTTTGACCAATTGTCAAAAATAATGCAAATTGACATTAAAACAGGAAATGAAGTGTGTATGCAAAAAACATTCCGAAATGAAACATGGAAATCATTTAAAACAATCCTGACAGAATGCATATTTGTGTGCAAAGTTATGTGCAGTTTCAAAGTATCCATTCGAGTAAGCATTAACTTAACAGTCACACAGAGGGTCTCTTCATTACGATTTTTGCTGAATGCAGTGTGGTGATTCATGAACGAATAATCAGTTGTGCAATTGCAGGCGATTGCATCCGACAAGATCATTCGCAACAATCCAACGTTTAAATTATTCTTGTACATAGGCATTCTGGATTTGCCGCAAGTGTGTGTTCAGTGTGCAACTGGTCTTTTGTGTATATGGCCCGTCGATAACTATGTTCTTTCTAAGGTTCGTGCTCTTTGACGATCTGATCTAATGAATAGTCAACGCTCTCAACATATATATGTCCATATGAGATGAAACTGTTGCTGCAAGTACGTCCAACAATGATTCAGTTTCAATGAATTGTGACAAAATATTGCAGAAAAAATTAAAATAATCAAGAAAATTAGATT
Source organism: Anisakis pegreffii (assembly GCA_035041965.1). Taxonomy (NCBI): domain Eukaryota; kingdom Metazoa; phylum Nematoda; class Chromadorea; order Rhabditida; family Anisakidae; genus Anisakis; species Anisakis pegreffii. The sequence continues at coordinate 207,150 of JAPYMA010001077.1, forward strand.
AAATGGAACGCAAAATTAACAAATTTCTCAGATTGTCGGAGAAATGATCCAACCACCGTGGATTTGCATGATGTGTTTCATGTTTATTCTATCAATCAATCGTCTCAGTGTTGCTACAAACTCCTCAAGAAATCAAGAACGCATTTCACGGCTTTGTGCGGTTAGTTGAGACAGACGAGTACTCTAATTAGCCGAATCGTATAATTTGATTTAAATCTATTTAGTTCTAGATTCATTCCTTTATGCTTACAGCTCATTTATTAATCACACTCACTTGTTTGTTAGGCGATTTGAAATCGCTCCTTCTATCGATTCTGAATTGATCTGCAATATTTTGTATGAAGCAGCCACAGATGCATAACAAATTGATCAAACCATTAAGTTAAGCAGACAGCTGAATAAATGTTATCCCAATTGTGTCGATTTTCTCAAAAGATTGAGTTTTTTGGGAATTGATGGAAGGAATATAAGGTGATCAACGATACCGATCTTGTCGTTTCGTCGCTATAATATTGAAAGTTGATAATTAATTTGAACATCATTTACGAGATGAAATTTTAAGATACTAACAGCACTGAGTGTAGGCGTTGGCATAGCATCATTCATCGTATTCCTATATCCACGGTTCACGCTTTTATTCGATGCTGGTATGTGCGCATGGGTTTTTGTACACAACAAATCGGTAAATTCAATGGGTCTTGTCGTCGTCATGTTCCTTTCATCAATGTCATTTCTGAGTTTCTGTAATTACATTGCAATTGTACGTGGAATCATTCGAATGGTTTGTTGATGAGTTTGTGTCTTATAATTACTTCTCCATCAACTAATAGCCACTTTCTTGGATATTGCTTGGATTTTTTTGGAAATATACTGCGGTCTTTCTGCAGAATTCGTTTATTGGATGTGAGAGCTCGTTTGGGAATGATAGTCTTTTTTTCAAAATTTGAAATGTCCAACGATCAAAAATTCAAATCCTCCTGCAGAAACGGTCAATTAGCGTTCGACCCAGGGAGAGTGGTCTCTCATCGGTTGAATACCGAATACTGCTCAAATCGATCATTCTCTTCGTGATGACGGCGCTAACTGAATTTATGCTGTATTATCATAAACTTGTTCTGCCGAATACGAAATGGACCTTTGTCGGTTTATCACTTTCTCGACATCTTTGCACACTTGTCATTCCGATTTTCACGATGTTTTTGGCGAGGTAAGTTTGAGTTTAAGCAAAATTTTCGCTGATTTCCACATTTCATTCCGTTCAGAATCGATTCAACTTTCACATTCAATACAACTTTCTCAGAATATAATCAATCGCTTTTCCGTGTGTTCTGTTATCACGAACAATTTCATTTACTTTAAGAGCTACACAATAAATCACTCAAAAAGTTGTATATGTTTCAGCGATATTCGCAAACGTTGCGTCAGTATTCTGCGATTGAAGATGTGTTTTTCGTGATGAGAACGGTACATTAACACGAGAGAATTTCCATCAAAAGCGACTCAAATTAGCGTGAAATGCTGAATGACTGTTCGTGCTGAATCGTTTTCACGATCAAGCTGATGATTACTTCATTTTTCATTCATTCCATTCGTTACATTGCATGTGTGCCATTCAAGCGGACTCAACGAATTCTAACTGAACCTTGAAAGCAACTAAACAAAAAGGCAATACTTTTTCTCCAATTCAATTTCAGGTTTTTAGTAATTTGTTGAATGACTAATATGATGTTACTAATACGGTATTTAATCTTGTGTGCTTTCAATGAAATACTTTTAGGAAGCATAGAATATGGCCAGAAGATCGACCAGACTATCTGCATTTCTCATGCTTCATTTTACGGAGTATCTCAAATCTTGTGATTAAAATAAGAAGTCTCTGTTGAGAATTTTTATGTCAACACCCAGTTAAGTGTGATCCGTATTGCATGAGATGTCTGCCCAGATGTGGTCTTCAAAGAGCAGTAATTTATTCTGTTCTGGAATGTTGAGAAGTATAAAAGTATAATTTATTCTCTTCTGGAATAAAAGTTAACTTTCAGTATAAAAGCATCAAATTTTGGCTTACGTGGTCTGAAAAATCGGCGCACCATAACCTCACAACGAGTTTCGTTGAATCGCATTGACGCAGAGCGTGTTCGTGCTGTACATCCGAGATTACGTGGAATCCGACTGTCGCATTTCAGCTACGCGTCAGAAGCATGTCAACTGGTCGACTGTGCGGGAATCGATTCAGAATTATTTTAAGGTATCAACATTAACTTTTTAAGATACCAGTTGAAGATCGACCAAACTACTTTCGCAGTATTCGTTCTAACACAGAAATTTGTGTGCAAAGGTCGTTGTCTGTATCGTTTCTTCTTTTCTTCGATTTTTGTCGTAAGTGATAGAATGTAATAAGTGTTTGACAAGATTACTTCAGCCGAGTGGAATGTGTATGCGTAATTTGATGATTAAATAATTGTACAGATGACGTGGACATCGATAGCATTGCAATTGATTAATGATCAGTTTAAATATAAAGTTACGACAATAAGAACACTCAGATTACAAAGAATATTGTTTCAAAACCATTTCACAGGCAACTTCCTCGTCGCTATCAGTCAGTGTAACAATTTTCAGTATTGCAAAGAAACGCTCGGGAAAGTTTCATAGAGCACTGCATTGTGAGTGTGAAATGCGAATAAAAAATACACTGATAAAATATTGATGAAACCGACGAACTGTAATTCCGATGTACACACGAACGGGATTAAGAAGAAAAGGGATAAATTCAAGTAATATTGACCACACGGTTTAACAAGTTTCGAATGTGAATCGTGCACGTAAGACAGTTTCACGTAAGATAGGCACGATTTCTGGTAAATTCTGCGATTTCCCTATGCTTCCATGAAACAGTTTCGTGTAACGATAGAACAAATGCAAAAATCTTGATGACGAATCGGAGTGAAATTCAATTAAAATACACGGGTAAGATACTGATAATATCGATAAACAGTAACTCCGACACAAACAGGACTGGGAATAAAACGAAAGAGACGTGAGCTTCTTACATGAATATTCATTGCAGTCGCGAGTACAAAATAAAAACAATTTTTAATAAAGGCATCAAACACAAATTGAGAACATATGAGTAAAATGCACGGTCGTCACAAGACGATTACAGCAAAGATCGTATTCGACAATGAGCAACGTATTACGATATGATAAGGTTTTGTTGGAATGCATGTAAGGCGATCAAAACAAACGAAATAATGCACATAAAGAATATGAACATCGAATGAAAGCAATCGTATTATTCGTGTAGAAATTAACTCTAAACCTAATTCGTCTAAATGCAAATTTCAAATTTAACATAAATCAACACTGATAAAAACTTTCACAATTATAATCAGACGAAGAGAAGATTGATAAGACGAACTCAACAATGCTTTCATTCTGGACAAATATGGCGAACATTATCGAGATATTTCTTCGAAGCAGTTTGCAATCGCGATAAAGGTGCAATAATTTCACAATAAAATGAACAAATTGAACAGCATCAATCAACAAACGATTTTTAAAATCATGAAATCGAGATTTTAAAAATGTTCTAAATAGTGCTTGAGGTATTGGTACAATCATAAACGAAAATCGTTTAGATCATTGCGTCCGCATCATCGAACACCTCATGGTGTCGTTTCCTCTTGAGCAGTGTCAAATTGAGACCATTCGGTTCATCAATACTATCATTTTCTACTTTCAAGCTCAAATTACCTGTATTCGCCAACATCAACACTGACAACAGATATCGACAGCATTCAAACCATGGCTTTCCTTTCATTAACTACAAACACAAACAATCACTACTTCACAGATGATGCACTTTGAATAGAAATATTTACATAATTTCATATAAAACACCAGCAGTAATAACTGCAAAATAGCCACCACAGAGGCTAACAGTAAGCAAACTCATCATCTATATTTTTTGCATACGTCGAAAATTTAAACTACTCTAATTGTAAGTAGATTTGCTTCTTCATCACTGTATTCTTTGTGTAAGAACGACAATTCTTATATGGACACCGAGAGGAACTATGAGTACTTTCAGAGTGAAGTTATGGAACCTCGTCTATCTCTGAAATGAGACTAGAAAGTACCATGTTTCCATTAATTCTTGAAATTATGAGTGGAGTTCGGCTTGTAAATTCAATAAAGCGAAATGTACCTCCTCAAATGAGATCATCTGTCCAATATCTTTGAACGCATTCAAAATTTCACTGCCATATTCATGAATGCTGAATTCTCGGCGCCGCTCTTCCTCTTCCAGGATTGGTAACAATTTCGTTTCCCATTTTTGCACTCGTTGGCATAGTTTCGATGTGGTTTCTTCACTTGCGGCCCAATATCTGAAAGTTTTCGGTTTTGAAAACACTGAAATTATTGTTGGATTCGAGTAAACGAGGATAATGTATGAAGAGATATATGAATGTTATCAATTTAGAATTTAAAAAAGAAAAACTAACTTTTGCATATAACATTTGAGAATCTCGTCGAATGTCATTTCATTCGAAATCGCTGCCAATGTGATATCGTTTGTGTTGGTGCGTCGATCACTGTAGACATTACCGAATGCGTACTGTGCATGAATATCGTCATCGTTCAATCCATCCGCAAACGACTCATTAACATTCCCTCCTGAACAAATCAACCTTTCACCTTACACTTCTTTCAGCTCTCATCAGAATTGATAAAAAAGCGAAATATCGTTCTTCTATCTTTCCGCCTTGGCATTCTTGTGCATATGTTCAATCGAAAACTCATCATAAGTTTACTACACGAATGATCAACTCCTGAATCCGCACTTATTTCTAAACGACACCCCATTTCCACATTACCTCAGTTTTCACCACGCAGTTCAGCTTCAAACCTGAGACTATGTCTACTCACAAATTTCTTTACAAATGCCCATTTCTAAATCTTCGGAATTTCAAGAACGGATCATCTCAAAAACTAAACGTAACAGCTTACAGTTACCTACGAATTCATCATTATACTCTCATAGAATACTTACTATTAAGGAATTACCACCGCTAATCATTAACTAAGCAAAACTAGCCAGCATTAACTGCTTCAACGTTCTGTTTTTCCTCATTCTCGAACGCATCACCTCCATCGCCATCGTCATCGCTCAAAAACGCTCCATCTTCGTAATTGTTCAAATTCAAACTTTCTCGACCAGCCTTTCCTTCAACAAATACCATCCACATTAAGCGTTCAAAATGATTTCATATTCATTATGGCCGATAATTTCTAACTGACTGAGAAACCTCATCAAATATTAATGGCGTTCAAGTATAGGTAGAAGCCTTAACAGTCAAACCCAAACTAAATCAGTAATATATTACAAAAGTGCTCTCACCGCGTTGAGCATCTGGTTTGTCTCGAAGCGCGACTCGCTCAGCTGCGCTAGACTTTGCTCTTTTCTTATGTCGTTCAATGATCCAACTGCAACCGATTAGTTAAATCGATGAAAACTTTAAAAATGCCTCTGATAAAAACAAGTCGTTACTAAATAAATTTTGTGAACAAAAGCCAAAACATAGTTCAGTTGATGAGCAGTTGTATTCGGTTAGATTTGTGAACGCGTATCTGAATCAATACCTCGCGATAAAGTTCATCGTGCTTCGTGACGATTTAACAAGGTTCATTTTCATGTACTGTTTCTTTTGTCGTTTCCCATACAAACAATCGTACCAATACTCCAGAATCGATTCCGTTGTGCCGATGCCCAACTTTGCGCGTTCACGGCATTTCTTCTTTAGTCGTTGGTCAATATTACTTGTTATCTTCATTTCCTGAACATGAAACTATTCAACAAGATGAACATGTAGTCAGATTCATTCACTTTGAAAGTGAATGATTTTTATCTGGACAATTCCACACACTGTCACACTGAGAAAAACGTTAATCAATTTCCCTTCCAAAAATTATTTCAGAGTGCTCATCACTCATATTGAATACAACACGTTTCATGCAATACAACAAATTTCGACGTCAACAACATCAAGTACAAACGCATAACAAAACAATATTTGTTTGAAAAAATAATGAAACGATGACGGCAATAAACAACATTTTACAATAACCTTTAATGGAATGCGTTGTCTTCCACAGTTCTGGATCATATCAAATTCCTCGATTTCTACACGCGCATTTATATCCGACATCTTTAACAAATAGTTTCCATTAAATTAATAATAATTTCTTGTTCTTAATGGACTGGATAACATTCATCAACCAAAACTCAAAACATGACAGTATTCGTGTAACATTTCACATCATAAAAATGCACAATGAACGGAAAGGAGGGAAAATTAGAAAGGAGGGGAAAAAACACAGCAGCTATCGTTCTCAACACAAGCATCATACAGACGCAAAATTCAACAAAATAGTAATAAACGACTCGAACGAATCGAGATAAAAAACCAAACATACGTCGTCACCGTCGTCAAACTGATCCCCATCATCGCCATCACTCCACTGACCGCAACTATCACCGTCCAGCTCCTTCAACTGCTCTCGTTGTGCCGTATTTGTGAACAGTACCGTACCGTCCGCCCCTGTTTCCACCACCAACGCGACGTCATTATCACCCGTCGCCCGACGATCGTTTTCAATCACTGCACTCGAACGCCCTCGCTCGCGATCAGCACCATCTCAACAGAGAACAAAGGTAAAATTTCTTGCATATATGCTAATGCTTCCTTCAATTGAAATGGCCTATTTGGGGAAGGAAAGAACGGCATCTCGCACTGAGAACGACAACACTAATATCCAAAAGATACGAATCAACGATACATAATTTTGGGTGGATTCCGTTTAAATTGATTCCCCATTAGTAGCGATTCGTTGAAACAAGCATATAAGCGGATTGTGTGAAATAGCATTTCAGAAATTATCAAAGGGAAGTGGAACAACTCAATGCTTAATTATGGGGTTATGGTCTTTTAAGACGTCATCAGAAGTTCTGGATACGGCTTCGATATATGCCATCTACGAAAAATAGAACTGTTGCTTCTTCTTCAAGGACAAACTGAGATGAAAAACGATGGAATTTTCACAACAAAAATCACTAATCTCAATCTGAGGATTTTGAACGCAATTCTAAAATCTTCTTTTTGATTTAATTCACAGTTACTGCAAATGACAAGAACAAAATATTCACCATTTGCCTGTACGTTTTCATCTGGCCTTATAGCTGCAAGTTCATTGTTGTTTCTTATTGTATTGTCATCACCATCCACTTCCATATGTTCAGGCATCATTGTCGCTTCAGTTTCATCCGCATTCACAGCATCGAACTGATCCAGTAACTTCTCGTTCACCAAATCCAGCAATAAACAACACTGAAAAAGTAGTCAATCTCAATCACAACGATTAAACAAATGATGCAATTTGATACTGAAAGAGGGAAATACCACTCGCTGCTGAATATCAAATCAATAGAAGATTTCGTGAACTGAAGACAGCTTGTTATTCCAACAGAACATGAACAACTCAAGCAATTCTTCAAGCCAACAATGAATTCAGAAAGCTTACGGAAACATTCATTCGGTGAAATCATCTCGTCTATTCATTCATCCAACACTTGCATGGATTTCACAATGAGGCGAAAGTGACGATAGTGTGTTCAGATTTTGTGAGGCGATAATGACACCATTAGAGATGATGATAACAACATTAACAGCACTGATATCGAGAGATAAAACTAACGAAGCAGTTGTGAGGAAACTAACAGTGTCGTGTACGAATGCAGTGTTGATTTTAAAATCATCTTTTCGACCGATCAATTCCTTATTATTGCGACGTGCGTACAACGTAACACTGCTCTTCTCGAACTCAGCTAGACGCATCATTGACAAAGGCAACTGCGAACAAAATAAACAATATGAAGTGCCACATCAAATGATCGATGCACGAATAAAATAATGCATAAAACAGCCCATTAAAAAATTGTATGTTTGAATGTAATAAGTGATGACTGAATGATTTTCAAAGATACAAATTAATCTACCACTGGAAATGTGGATGGAACACTGGAGTCGCTTTTGTGTTGAAGAGATTTTGCTTGTTGGGGCCGTAGAGTGGTGAAGTCAATCAGATCGCACGGATCCGCTGGATGCGAATCGAACGCCGCTTCGGCATCGTCATCGTTCACGCCTTCTATGTCATCGTCATCGCCTTCTTGCGCCCCTGCGTTCCGATTTTTGCCTTTTTGCAGTCGTACTTGATCAGAGAAACCGAGTGCCAACTCGAAAACGTACTCAACTTTACGACTGTAAACGTCCGACGTGCTCTGAATGAGCAGACCGGCCTCGGGAAAGTTGAAATGATACTTCTCATCTGCTTCATTCTCATCGTTTGCGTTTTCTTGCAGAATGCTGGAAAATTTTTTAATTTGGTGATGAAAAAGTGACTGTGAAACAATATCAAACTCTAATGTTTACGCAGTTGTTACTAAAGATCAGAGTGACGGCTTTCAAATTAACAACGATATCGGCTAATGTTGCCCTAAAAGAAGCCAAAGAATCAACAATAAAACTGAAATTTGTTGATGCTTCTTGAAGAACTGAGATGAAAATTTAATGCAGAAATACCTTTCAACACATTCGGCCAAATACGCTATGATGTCGATATCCCAGTTTTTGGCGAGATCTCTTACTGGCTGTAACAAATACGCATAACGAGATGTTATTTCAGCCATGTGACTTGACCAACTGAAAAAAAGAAGAGAATTCTGACTATGTCGATATGTGAGCGGATACCACCGAATTAATCACCTATGATAAATTCAAAATAAATAATCACGAATTTCAGCTTGCTTATAATTATAAATTGAAAGGTGCATGAACAAAGGCAATGAGGCCTAGTCTTTAGCTGCTTGCGTTGATGGAAATTTTTTGCACGCATGAAATTTGCTAATAACAACAATATTGAATAGTGAAACCACAGCGATCTCCTGACTGTTTTTTGCCTCAAATAAACACTTAACCAGTCAGGTTTGTTCCATATATGACAAGTTGGAGTGCCAAAGATACCATAAAATTATGAATATCTCTACGAATATGAATGAACGTCACAAAACGATAACATATAAAATATATTTGCAACGGTTTCTCAACCGTAGGATACGCGAGAAAATGACAGCAATATCGTATAATCTTTATTGTTTTATCTATTGAAAAATAAACAAGAGCAATCAATCGATTGCATTTCATTCATACAGATACAAAATTATTGACACACAAAACCTAACATTTTCCAGGGTTTACAATGAGTATGATCGTATTTGCCAGAATATCATATGCACAGATAAACAAACTGCAGTGACTTTTTCGAAAAATTAGATGAGCATGATGATATTTTCCACAAATTAAACCTCGCATTATGAACAATGAGTGTGCATCATTCTTCAGTCGAATCATTTGTGTTTTTCCGGCAATTTCAAGCCTACTAAATTGGCGCTCTGCTCGACTGAACGTTCTCCATGCTGAAACGAAAAGAATTTGAAAAGCTGGTTTTCAGCAAATTTCACACGAATTCAATGGATGGAGGTATGTAAAAAGCACTAAATAAGTTCCAATATTTTCATCAAAATGTATGAAAATTCAATCCACTTACATGGTATCGTTCATGCAACTCTTTCGAACGCCTTGTACTCTGCAGATAATGCCTGTACGTTGATGCAAGATGCTCCATTTCATCGGGTGCTTTGCACATTATTTTTTGTGTCAACTGATGTTCGCGACATTGTTTCATAATATACTGTGCAAGTGGACTCTTCGATGAAAATTTCTGCAACAAAACAACGATACGAGAACTCCGAAAGAAGTCGTATTTTGAAGTGAAATGGCAATAAAAATGCACAAATTCCATGCCAGCAACACACCTCATCACTTTTTCGTAGCTCCGAAAAAATCTGTCGAATAATTGAAATGGCGTGTGCACTTCTTTCTACCTTGGCCATCACGATTCAACAAATATTTCAAATACAAATCCACATCTGCAACAAAAATGCTCAATCACATCATATTAATCGTAAGTGTCGAGTTACATTCGTTAAACGAGATTAACGAGAATCTTAATATGTTGATGAGATTATTTCTCACTGAAATTCCAATAAATCGAGCAATTCAATGCATCTTCAAAAACACACATACACCCTTGAAACTCATACTAACATTTCGCTAATATGGCTGGAATTGAGAGAACTGAAAGCTGCACGGGACTAATTGTAAGCACAAACAACATTACTCGATGGTGTATAGCTTAAAGATGACCAGTTCTGACGAAATTATAGCTTAAAATATGATTAATGACAACCGAATCAATAATGATTTGTAAATCATTCAAATTTTTAAATTTTCAGTTGAGGGTGTCCGAGTTCAGGCTAGCAGTTTATACTCAACTGAAGGCAACCCTCTCTACCCCGAAGTCTTCTTCCTATTTGGAACTCTATCTTCCTCTGGAGAGAACTCTTCTATAGCTTAGGTGAGTCCTTCTCCATTTCCGGCAATGGTATTATAAAATACTGTGAGACAAGACCGTAATGAATCCTAATCCGAAGATGAATATGATGATATCCGACAAAACTAATGATTTTAATGATTTTAATCTTCGAAGCGTTTGAAATCAAATTTGGCTTGCGTTGCCAAAGGTGCGTACGCACTTCGCCATATGCGCGTGTCGGCGGAAGGAGGGCGGAATCACGACCGCGTCGCGCGAGGAGAGATAAGCAGGGAACAACCATTAGATTGTTACCATTTTGTAGAGAATAACATTCTCTATCATATGAACTATCATATTCTGAGATACGTCCATTACAAAAAAATTTGACCGGTCTTAAAGTAGAAAATGTTGGGTAAAAATGAAAGACACATTTATGTAGTACCAAATTTCAGGGTGAAGGAACAATGTTTGAGCTATGAGACTGGGCACAATTTGTAGAGCTTGAAAAGCTCTATAAGATGACAGTTAGAGGAAAACGCTTCGTAAATGCGCACAAAGCGAACAGAATGAATGTAGCTGTGAAAGTTAACAACGAGAAGTCGTCGTAGCGCAACATTCGCGACTGATTCCAAATTTAATTCTCTACAAGCACAGAAGGTCTCAGCACAATTCATAATCTAGTTTTCGAGACTGTAACTTAAAATGAACCTTCATAACGAAAAATAATCCTTGGCGAGTAATTGAGATGGAAAAAGTACCGGAACAGAAATTTCGTCGGTCAATGCCAAGTAATCCATTTAAAAGAGAATATGATGCTGATCGAATATGAAACTGATCCCGCTCTCCCTATCAAAATTGCAAAAAAAAAATCGCTCGCTGCATTCTTTTTTATCGCGGTCATTATCACCAATAAGTTTTGATCATCACCATCATCATTAGTTTCTATGCATTGATAAATTATTCTTCAATAGATCATCACATTCAGCTGGTGGGAATTTTGAACTATTTGGTAATTGAACTTAGCCGAATACCGATCCAGATCGCCGAGAGCGATCGGCAAAATAACCTGGTTCGGTGTCCAAATAACAAGTGACTGCAATTATACTTTACTTTCAGTAAAATCCTATTTCACAACATCGCCCAATTCGCTGTCTCATCATCCAAAAAACCGGATTTGCACTCAGCGGCAGGCACCTCTTGCAAAACATTTATTAGTTTAGAATATTTATTACGATTCAAATACTTTTCACAACATCCGAGACATCTCACAACAACGTACCAACAAAAACAACAGAAAAAAGCAATGAATTCTATCACGATACATTGAAGTCAAAACAAATACTAAAATTTAATAAAGAGTTTTTATAGAATCTCAAGTTGAGATCGTTTACTTACAAACTATAGATAACAATCGTTCTTTGACCATTGAGTTTTTGCTTTTTTTACTTTTGAACTCGAGCTTTTCGTTCAGTGAAACGGATGATTTGAGCATGAGCTCGACGTTGACGATTCTGATTCATAAACTTAATCGTAAAGCTCATGATGACAGGGATACTGCTCGGTAAGTCATCCTTTAAATTTGCGTCATATAGACGGAAACTTCTTGATAAGGCATCCACTCCACAAAGATGTTTTCGGAATGAGGATCAAAAAAATATTTCATTCCATAATCGTCTTCATCTTATGTCCGTTGAAATAAACTGAAGTATTCCACGAAATTGCTCATTCAAATAGTTTTTGATCTCTTTGATATGGATAATTTTGAGCACGTATTGCTTGAATTCCCATCACAAGTGTAGATGTTATTTGATTGTTGACCTATACAATATTCATTATTAATGAAATTGAATTGATAAACTTATTTATTCTAATCATTCCGACTGATCGGAATTTCGTCAATATTTGCAAACAGCAGACTACAATACGAGATATTGTCGTTGTCATTTTAATTAGAGATGATAATGTGTTGACGAAGCACAAAGGTGGAATGAATTAATCGAATAATCAATTTGGCTCTTAGAAAGAATATGGTTCAATGAGATTGACAGTAATAAACAGTAATATGCTTTTACAACTCCATAAATCAGAAATCAAAACTTCCTAACTCCACTGAGTTTTTGCATTTTCCAAAACGTTCAGTGAAATGTTTCCGTGAAACTATGAATTTTTCTTTCCTTCCATTCGCTCGATTTTGCACAGTGATGATATTTTATTGTATTTCCTCGATACTGTTAATGCGATCTTCTCTCTCAAGTAGAAATATCCGATATGTTGCAGAAGCTGAAGTTTCTGATTTTAAGTTCTTGAACTGAGGATAGTGAATTAAGATCTTTTTCAAATATGAGTTATATGGGCAAAGTACCTTTTAAGAGATCTTATTGTGATACTCTCGTTGTTCACCACATCTGTCATTTGTCACATAGCAACAACAAACGACTTTATAAAACTTGTTGGACACAAAAAATATTGTAGCATTGAAATTCGAAGAGAGTACTCCCACACCAAATTTTGACCTATCTGTGTGTTGAAAGAATTTCTAAGCATCATCTTTTTTTTCTTCCCTAAGAAAGAGAACCACTGAGGGCCGAGGCTTCCTTGCTTGCCTACCCATCTCAATAACAATCACTCGAATTACCTAAATTGGCCAGGCTATCAAACGTTTCCAGTGCATTTCCTCTCATATTGCTTAAGCTTAATTGAGGCCACCTCGCTGGCTAGCCGGTCACACCAACCGGATTGTAACTAATAAAGATACATAAGCCAGTAACAATTCAATTTGTTGCTCACCGCATCAAAGTATTCGCCAAGCATGTTATTACCATAAAACTGCTGTGATGCACTCGGCTTTCGTTTTATCCGAGCGAATGGTCCCAACTGAGGATTCACAACAAACTGATACAGCACCCACGTCCAGCTATCATGCGTTTGTAAATGGTTATAGAAGTCGGGAGCGATTTCGAGAATCTGAAACTTCCGTTCTGCACTTCAATCGCTAAGCCTAGCGAATTTCCAGCAGATAGATTCCCATGGAGAACTAAGCTGAATGAGAAATCACATTTATCGTATTGTCAAAATATCAACCAAAAGCGTATCAAGTCTACCAAGTTAATTTTCCTTAGCTGGAACTGTTTTCAAATTATGTCATCAGTTCAATATCAAGAATAATATTATCAAAGTTGCTAGAGAGGTTTTTTCTTTTGATGATTTATGGCTTCGTGCTAATGTTAACGCGTTGATTCAGATATTTCATTGATGTTCTGTGCGAGAGAGATTAGCCAAATAACATAAAGATCGCATGGTCAACTATTGACAGCTGAATCCGTTTCGAAAGTGAAATTCTCGTGAAAAGAGTCTGATGTCGAAGGATACCTTAGGTAAGTTCCTACCCGGAACGTACGGAAAGTCGTGGTGTTCAACGTGATATCCGACGTTATAGGTCACAAGATTCCACCATCCATAGTAACTGTACGTTTCTTGTGTATCGGAAAACACATAGTGCTCAGAAATGAAGTGTCCAGCACTCGGATGTACACCCATGGCAATCACCGTGCCGAATATCAAATAGAAAAGCGATTTGACACCGCAAAAATATAATATTAGCAAATCGTATGAAATCTGCAATGCAAAACTGCAGCAATAATTATTTGCAATGAACATTAAACTTGATAAATCAAAGTCAGATGAATCACATCTTTGAAATCGTTGTTCGAGTCCAATGCAACTTATGTGAATTTAATGATTTTACATAAGTAAAGCTCTACTTTCAAGTTGATCTCAAACCGATCAATAACAGCTAATAGCATCTAATCAATGCATATCATGGAATATGCAAAATTGCAGCAATAATTATTAGCAAAGGTGATCTGATCTTTTTGCAGTTTGAATCAAGCACAATTCAATGAGATAATCGATGGAAATGTGGTAATTCTGCAGCATATTCAACAAATCTGACCTGTACAATAGCGTTGAGAAGTTCCAAATCTGTCGGTGCCTTTCTATAAATAAGAAGGGGTCTGAATGCGTAAAAGAATGGTTGCAATATAAGCCAAATGAATTTTCGCATCGGCGTTGTGAAGAGTCGCCCTTCGAGTTCCGTTGGAACGTCCGTATCTAACGCTTCTTCTCCTGTACGCAAGCAAAATTTGAGCAACCGTTTGAGGACTGTAAGACTTAGTTGCAAGCATGGCCTGCAGATGACAAACTCAAGAAGTCATATTCTAATACTTCCTTGCTCGTTGCCTTTTCCGATAAAAAGAACTCAGCAACAATTAAGAGCAATTGCCGAGTACGGTTCATTCTTTCACACATCTTTTGTTACAGTGTCAACTCAAAATTCTATGATCGACCATAGTTATCAAAATAACGGCATCCGTCAGACTTAGCTCAAACTCAGGTCTGGTTTGGCTAGAGAGCTGATTGAATATCACATGAACTGAGAATAATTGATCAAAATAAATGCATATGGTTATTCAATCACAGTCAGTTCATATTTGGAGATTATAGCTCAAATTGCTGAATAAAAGTGGTTTGAACATTACCGAGATATCGGTGATGTTCAATGTGATACTTCTTGAACGACACTGACATTGGTATGCCAATCGGGAGATTTGCAAATATACCAAATAGTCGGTTCTGGAGAAATGGAATATTTTTCGTTGATAACATCACAACTAAGCTTATCTCATATGCTTTGATCACTTCGTAATCAGATAACACTACGTATCTGAATCCTCCTATCATTAAAATCCTCCTTCAATTCAGAGATCATGTTCATCCTGATCTCGTCTCAATTTCCACATTCCGAACATTGAAAGCACTATTTTGCTCACCAATCGATTGTAATTTCTAAGCTAAGCAATTTGATCATTTTATTATGAAAGACGACTGACGGCAAGTGCTCTGCGATTCCCATACACAACATTATGCGAAATATCATGAATCGCTAGTGTCATTCCGTGATTGACAACACCACCGAAGAAATATGCTTGTAATATTATCAATAACCAATCGGAATCTGAAAGTGTGCTCAGTCAGTGTCATTGAAAGCTAA
>JAPYMA010001078.1:0-33517 GCA_035041965.1 Anisakis pegreffii
GTAGTATCAGTGAGTCCACCAGCAGCCAAAGCATCTATTAAGCCATCCCCAACTGCTTCTTCATTCTCTGCGCCTCCTTGTCCTTGACTTAGCCCACCATCACCACCAGATAAATCCTCTCCTCCCGAAATGTCTAAAAGGTTCTCCATTGAACCACGTCTACTTGACACACGTGAACTCGCTCTGCTTCTCACCATCTGAAAACAACAATTTCATCATATATATATATATATATATATATATATATATATATATATATATATATATATATATATATATATATATATATATATATATATGGTTTGCAATAAGAACCAACCTGAAGATGACGATATTTTTCACCGAATCGCTTCGCATGTATACCCAACATACTTTGTCGAACACCCGGTACAGCTGCATACAGTTCTCTTAACATACCAATAGAATTATATGAAAGTGAAATGAGCTGAAGTTTATCCAAGACTCACTCAAGTGCACAAACCTTAAACGATTTTTGCCATTATTGATATCGTACAAAGCCAACGAAAAGAGAAGAGCATCACGGAAATGTGTGCCAGATGACAGATCTGAGTCGTAGATCAGTGGTATTGCTAAACGCCAAAACGCAACTGAATTATAACCGAGCAACGAAACGAAACATTCGAATGGTGCATCGTGCTGCATCGTGAATGATAAACAAAACTCCAATATTATCGTCATACCCTAAAAACGGCATTATCAAAGAAGTAGATTCTAAACACTTTCACTGCAGTAATTGTGTGTAATCCAGTGCTGACCTGAAAGGCAATTTCGGATGTTTTATCGCGAGCTTTCCATCGTTTACATAACACTCTGGATGCGTCTTCAAGGAACACGTCCACACTCTCTGCTTCGGACGGTTTTTCACCTAATTTTGTCAGCACTTCCGAAAGTTCCTGAAGTATACATTATAACAGTGATAATAATGATTATCATTCTTACTACTGCACACAACAAAATGTAGACAAATTATAAATGCTCTTCAAGAGTAGACACTCACTCGTCGAACACGACCAAGCGGATCGGTTTCGTTGTGAATACTTGCTGCACTTCGCTGAAACGGTCGATCGGCCACCAGATTCGTCGTTGTTACGATTGGCTTCGTTTTACTCTCCTGCATGAACTCATCATCATCAACATGAACACTTTTCATGTTCGCATTGGCTGCTCCATTCAGACTGTTACCCTTTTCTTGCGTTACCCCAACTTTATCGTCAGCTTTAGTATTGCCACCCTTTGTTGCATTACTATCAGTCTTTAACGCCGTTTGACCGTTCGTCATTATTGTTACGTGCTGCGTAATCGATGGATGTTCCCAATACCGATGGATACTTTGCTACGATATGATAATAACTGTACTATTCCTTGTGCCGATATTTGTCCACTGCAAAACAAATACTTACTGATTCGAGTATTTTCGTTAATATGAATTCCGCTGTTGACACGAACTGACACATGAACCATTCGTGAACATAAACATCGTTGAAGTGCAAATGAATGAAAACAAACAAACAAACAAAGAGATAAGTAAATATTCGATAACGATGATGAGATGATTATGATCAATAACATCGTCGTTCAAGACGAAAATCATTTTAATAAACTGAAAACTACGAATGTTAAATGAGTACACATAAATAAACAGTAAACATTGATCGGTGAACCTACAATATTATGACAACAATTCATAATGTTCTGGTGTGCGTATATGGTAGCATCACCCAATCGCCTTCAACATGAAAGCTTATATCGATTCAACGTCAGCGGCCTAGGAAGCCACTTAGCGTTAGAATGCCATGGCGCTTAATGCCGTCCGTCTACTTTATCTCCGCTCGTCTTTTTAGAACGAAAAAAGTCTTGTCGGTAGTAATAACTGTTACCATTATCACTATCACTGTTGTGTCGATACAAAAGAAGTGAAGGCAAAACGAAAAATAAAGATGAACCAAACAAGGGTGTAAATATTGCAACTGATTTTTTTATGAGGCGTACGGTGATTCAGATTGTCAACAGCACCAATAACAATAATAATTTGTGATGCGTTTTTTGCCCTTTGCCCTTGCAAAATTTCGTCGTCTTATGCCGCCATTAGAGAACGCACATGACGGCGACAAGAAACGCTTCTTCTACTTGTGTAAACATTTTTATTTTTCATAAAATGAGGCGGCGTTTCATACGTTCGCAGATGATCGTTTAAGGGCAAAGGTGACGGACAGAAATTATTACGAGAACGTGAACGTGATGGTGTTGAAAAGAAACATATTATCAGTAACACATTAATAATGTTGCATTTTTAAATGATGGTAGTAAAAAGAAAATGAAATGATCGTTAAAATCACAATGATAAATTAGTTATTCAACTACAACAACAACAGTTCTTACCACTTGCATCGTTACTAAACGAGTGCCGCTGCTGCTGTTGCTGCTGATATAAGTGATAAGAAGGCGATAAACGAAATGAAAAACAATAAATATTATACTGATAATCACATAACAATTTTTATTCGCAATACAATGTAATTCGCAATCAGTGATAATTTATTTCGAAATAGAAACAAACAAATACATTTATTTGTGTGCAAACAGTAACCTTTTTCATTGCAATGTATCTTTGGCCACTTTATATTGTGCTATTTTTAAAGTACACATGATAACATAGAAATGATAAAGAGCTTTTTATTCTCATCTTACATAATGAAGAAAATGAATCATAAATATATGAATAGCAACCTCGTTGATGATATAATATCTATAGCTGAAGATGAAGGCAGATAAATGAATGCATTAGAAAAATTAAACAATTGAAAAAATTAAACAAAAATTAAAAATTAAACGAAACACAATTGCTAAAATTGCAACTAGTGATGAATATCTGCTTTTAATGACACTATATACCATTCGGTTTACAGCAAAGCTTTTTTCCGCGAACGGGAATCAAACCCGCAGCATACCAATTTGTCGGTTTGATGTTCTACTTCTAAACTATTGCGGAGACCGACCAGCCCCGCCGAGTGGTCATTAAGCTTGCAACCAGTTCGTTAAAGCAAATAATGCGAAACTGATTTGATGAGCGTCAAGCCCTACAATCAGAGTTAACTGATCTATAAGCGATCATAGTAATTAGCTCTCTCTGCTTTTAGCTCGTTAAAATGGGAGGCTGTGGGAATAAATAGTGTTAATGTTGCTATTTGGTAGTTGTTGTTAGAAATGGAAACTAAAATTTGCTAGCACACGATACTGCTGCGTTACATTTATTATTATTATTATTATTATTATTATTATTATTATTATTATTATTATCGTTCAATATTTTAAAACAATTGAATTAGAATGGATACGAAGATTACTTTAGAACAAGGAACTTGTTTAGGAAATGAAAAGAAAAATAAAGTAAATGAAAGCTTAAGTGTGCCTGCTAGCCCGCCAAAGTCGACTGTTGAAAGTAATGATGAGAAACGAAAAGAATGAGAGAACGAGCAGGTGTTGTTGTTGAGAGATGCAATGAACGGCTAAAGAAAACGAAACGAAACCCAACCAAACAATCATAAATGATAAGAGAAATGAAATTGTTCTAGAAATGTATGTGCTTCTTAAATTATCACTTGCCGCTGTGTTCTTAAAGTTTTACTGATAGTGATGAAAGGATAATGAGTGTTCTATTTGATGATACAAGAGAGTCGCTAGAGAAACAATAATGTTCTATTGCTAATGTCATCGCAATCTCCTCACTTGTTGATGTCTGATAACTTGTGATTGTGCTGTTAAATGCATGATAATATCATCAAATCGGATGGATATGACACTTCATTTAAGGATAACGATAAGAGTGAAACGTACTTAGTGATGATGAACAAAACCATTCGTATAAATTCAATAATTAATCACATTTGACGAAGGCAATCAAACCCAATGCGTGACGCTCCAACTCTTTCAGATTGTAAACGTTTTTCGAAAGTTCTTCAATTTTCGTATATATCTCATTCAGTTTTCGTCGTGTCAGTTTATTCTGAAGGTAATTACTGTTGTGATCTTATGACTGCTATGACTGGTTATTATTGAAATTTGTTCATCACAACTCTTGGCTTACTTGTGCTTTCTCGTTTTGCAATTGTTTTTGCGTGGCTGCTAAACGATTTTTTAATTGTGCCAACTTTTCACGATAACAAATTTCGTTCTCTTCCAGTTTTCGCACATGGTCTCGTATCTAAAAACTCCAGCTAACATAACAAAACCTAAAACAATAACAATAATAACAGTTCATATTATTGTTGCTCTTCACATCTGCTTTCGCTGAAGGGCAAAATTACAACGAATCAATACATCCAACGCATTATTTCTATTACCTAAACATATGGGTATTCACCAACTTTATGATCGCTGAATTTGAGACGGAAAGTTTCAAAAAGTTTCTTTTGCTAAAATCGATCAAAAGTCAGCAACTCTTAAAGGTTCTTTGAAATCACTTTTTTTTCATATTTTCTTCGAATATAGTTTAAAGTGCCAAATGTTTGTGTGAGGATACAACTGACGAACGTTTTGTTTACGAACAATTGTTTCAGCAAAAAATTTGCTTTACTCAACGAACAATGCTTCTTTTTACGAACGTTTTTGTAAGAATTTAGAGAATTATTCGTCATGCTCCCAAGCATATAAGAGGATTGAGGATCTTTGCTTAGCATCCCTCGGCTTATCGAACAGCACTTATCAAGAAGTATTTCGGTCAACTTCGACGCAATATGTTTTGTCATTTCTGTTATGAAACTAAAGTTGATATTCTACGCTGGCATTATAAAGTTGTACTGGCAAGAAACGGAAACGACTGAACTAGTTGTTCATCGAAGTATGATTTGTTATAGTATATAACAAATCATACTTCGATTTACGAACACAGTGCGTTCGTTGTTCGTTAATCAACCTTGCACTATATTTCCAATGAGCAACTCCATATCAAAATATGTTTATTTATGCTCAACACAGAAGTGTGAATGTTTCTTTGGTAGTTCATAACTGTGATCAGACTTACAACCCAATCTGACTTATGACGACCTCGGTCCCGTAAGACATCGAATACCTGTATATCACTAAACAAAATATTTCACATACTGAATATAACCGTATATTTTCAGATAAATGAAAGGCATATTTCAACGAAGAAATGCTGTATCGTATCACAATGATTTTTTCCTAACAAACAATTGAGTAACATATGTAATAACATTATACCTTTGCAGATACGTTTTGCTCATCGACGATTCGACTCTCAAGTTCATTACAATGTTCTTGAATTGTCTTCAATCTCACTAAGTTCTGATTTTTAATATTCTCTTCGTTGTCTCTTTCTTCACTCAATATTACGCACTAAACGATTTATGATCAGTCTTACTGTTGTTGGTATATGTAAAAATATGACCATTCT
The DNA here is from genome assembly GCA_035041965.1 of Anisakis pegreffii. Taxonomy (NCBI): domain Eukaryota; kingdom Metazoa; phylum Nematoda; class Chromadorea; order Rhabditida; family Anisakidae; genus Anisakis; species Anisakis pegreffii. The sequence continues at coordinate 5,435 of JAPYMA010001078.1, forward strand.
TATTAATATTAATATTGCAAATGAAGCAAAAGAGCATCAACATGCTATCAATCAAATCTTACCGTTGTCTTAAGGCGTATAATTTCATTCTCTAATTCGAGTATTTCTTTACGATGTCCCTCATTTTTTGTCTTTTCTTCTCTTCGAATATTTTCAAATTTTTGATTGTTTTCATCGTTCACTTCTTGAAGATACGTTTTCTGCTCTTGTATTGTCATTTTCAACTATAACAATACAAATAAATGTTAACAAATAAATAAATAAGTTAATATAGTTGGACGACATAAGATGAAGGATATACGAACGAATAAGGGGTGTACAGGCATCTTTAAAACATCTATTTACTTGCCTGATCAATCGTTTTTTGTTGTGCTTGAATTTGTTTGCGAAGATTCGTCTCAGTGACATTGAACGAGCTTATCAGTCGTTTTCGTTCGCCACTGAATCTTGAATCGCGTTCTCTTAAAGCGTTCTCGAAACTCTCTTCTGCTTCACAACTTCTTTGCAAATGCTCCTCAAAACGCTTCTCAAAATTCTGCTTCTGACAACGAATTTCATCTTCGTACAACTTACGCAAATTCTCCATTGTTACGCCACTTAATGCTTGTACATTTTCCAATTTTTCTTCAATACGCTAGAAAAAAAACAAACACTATTAGCATTGCTTATGTCATGCAGTGATAAAAATTACCCACATCAGTGGTCATTGTCCGAAGATCCTATAGTTGGCCACTAACAAAGTAATCCTTAAGCATCCGTCGCTCTCAGTGGGTGGTCACCGAAGATCGACCTTCGGTTAGCATTCACCAACCGGTTTCAGATAGTAGCCATCGAACCAACTCTAACGATGGGATGGATAGCACTTACAATTAGCAAAACTTATAACTGGCAACCTTACAGAGTTTCGTTTTCTTCGCACACTAAAGTACAAACAAGCATACTGCTCTTTTCTGATGCTTCGCTTTCACCTTGAAAGCAGTAAGCGTTCGATTCGTGTTCAAGCGGAAACGAATGCAAACAGAGAAACAAAGCCAGATGCGCATCTTCCCCTTCATGACGCCTCTGTTATCAGAGAAGTACATCGATAAATGATACACATTCAAAATGCAAATGAGTATAATACAGTAATTCATACAATAGTAAAACTGTTGCGACTAGACACTCGCAAAGATATCACATCATACAAAATCACGTTACTAATAGTTTAGAAGATACCATACAAACAATTTTAGTCGTTACAAAGACCAGCCGTTATCATCAATATAGTAAACGATCAAACCACCATATTTTCTGAGTCCATAGAAGTTATAAATAATTCTGTCAGTATTGGTGATGCTCGGATGCTACATATTCATTCGACTTACTGATTAGTGACAGATAAAGTTTTGTCCAACCTCGACTTTTTCATGCATTAATGCGTTGCTTTGCTGATTCTGTGTGGCCAAGTTGCTCAACTCAGTATCTTTGCGTTGTTTATATTCACAAATTATGCGTTCCGTTTCATGTCTTATGAAATTTCGCTCGGTATCTAGCTCTTTAACCAGTGTCTTCTAAAGGAGGAATGATGGCCGAAGAAGAAGAACTATCGAGAAAAAATTACAGTTATAAGGTAAACATTTTGAATCAAGAAGAAAATACTATATTAGTCAGTACGAATTTTTTAAAAACTATCTTATTGAAATATGAAAGCGTCAACTGACCAGTTTCGTTATTTCATTTAATGGATAAAGAACCAAATCATCATTGTGCTCGTGCTCATTCTCATGCACGCCATCGTGATCACTTACATTATCGTTCTTCGAGTGATCATTCTTATCATTAATATTCTTTGCATCTCTATGTAGCATTTTCTTTTGTTGATTCTTCTCACTAATAATATCCATCACAATTCTGTCTGCATAATTCGAATTGTTGTGAGCATTATCGCTTCTCGTCGTCGAAAACTTATCAGACTGAATGAACGCCAAATGACCATCTGCGCAGCCAATATATACCAGCGAACGATCATCGATGGATGCACAAAGCTAAAAGAAGCACTCACAAATGAACGCTTGAGGAAATAAGCAGTACGCAAAGTTTCTAACAGTCTTGTTTTATTAGTGCCTTGATCGACCGGTTGATCGGTCGTTGGCCACAGAAGAACACAAGTGAAGACTGGCTACCCCCTTCAAAAATGGGGTGCTGACTCAGAAGGCATAATAAAGAATTGAACACGAGATGAATAACGAATTGCTCAGCTGACCACTGTTATCTCCGACGAAATATGCGTATGCAACAATCGAATATTTTCGAGAACATCATATGGCAAATAGACGATATGACCGGTTGATGAACCAATGAAATGACCCTTTTCAGCGGTCACCAACGATGTTGACTGACCACCAGAAAAGCTTATTTGAGCACTGTGTCCACTCACTTGTTCGATTTCCTTGAGATAAAACGAAGAGAAGTGGACAAAAGTTTGGATTGAAAAATGACTCTTTAGAGAAATTCTTCTGAAGGAATCAATAATCTCTGTCCGGTTGATTGGATTCTAGAATAATTTCCAATCTCCTTAAAATCTTTAGACTCTTGAATCTAATCATCTCCAAATTTGTGTGGCCATTCATTTCCTGAAGAGCAGCAATAATATGAAAATAAGTGAACTTGAATCTACTTTAGCATTCAAAAATTTTGTGATGATAAATTTTTTGTTGAGTGCGTAAACGATGGCAGCTGCATTAGAAGTTGCGGCAGTAGGATGTGCATCCTCGACGCTGATGTCAACGAAGAAACGCATTTTCATTTGTAAATGCCAAACAACCATTTTTGTTGACACATTTATCAACGATACGCAATCGTTCTGTGTCAGCACACCCAAGTAATCACCGTTCGTCGACCACTTCAGGGAATGAATCGTCTAAAAGTTACTTTCAAAAGTTTGTTTCGAATGGAATGATCGGTAAGAATAATCAATTTACAGTATCTGGTAAACGTATATAAATGATGTGAGATAAAGAAATCTATTCACACATCCAATTAGTCACCGACCTGCTTGAAATGAAATGGCAGTTTTGTTAGCAACTCCAAATTGTTTAAACTATAAATCATCAATACATCATCAACACAAATTGCAGCTCGTTGCTGTTTTGCAATTGAGTTGACTGCAATCTGAATTTTAAAAAATGTTGATTTCAACTCGACGCACAAATTGATGATTTCAAAGGAACCTTTCCAATTCGACATCCTTTTATAAAGGAACGAGCTCGACGAAGTGAATGATAAACTATATGGAAGATAAGAATCTCATTCGCAAACATAATCAACAATGAATGTCCACTCGAAAGAAATGTCACTGAAATTGCACCCTCGAAGATTCCGTATGCAATTAACATTCTGCAAAAGTACGGAATCAGCAGCTGAAACTGTCTCAAAAAAAAAAAAAACTGCACTCGTTTGCAACACACAAACGTGACAATACTCCAAGTGCTCTAAAAATTGTTCCACAGCTGGGCTAATCATATTTCACAGAAAAAATAGTAACAAATGTCGATCCAGCAATGTTTTTCCCGAGCATTCCATCCCAGTGGAGCAAATTTGACTATTTTGGTACTGTTCGAGCTGTCACGTAACCTCAAGGGACATGTCACCAGTTCATATTATAGTAAACGATCAACTTTGACTGAGTCGACGATACAATTATAAGGCCGGACGAGTCAAGCGATGCAATTCGTTTGTGTTCTTGCGAGATGTGCAACGATCGAATCGGTTGGCTATGCTTCATTAAGAGCACTTGCGCTCCTCGACCACAGACTATATCCGGATATCTGTATTGTACGTTTACAATATTCTTATTAATGATATTGACCATTTTAATTGTGATGCACATTTTAATATTATAAATGATAATCGTTAGAGCGCAATAATTGTCATTTAGAAAAGCAATCATTAAAAAGCAACCAGTGACCTTAATGAGCCATACCAAATGGCTGCTCCATCACTGTATATAAAATTCTCACCAGATGAATTCAAACAGAATGCTTCAATACAACATGACGGTTGTTGTGTTGTTGTTGAAATCTGAACAATCAAATGAAACAAATAATCACATCGTCACCAACCACATGATAATAACCACTGACACTAACAGCTAATAGCAACAATAACACAACATACAACAACGCTAATCGCCATATCCCAATGACATTCACCGTTCTTAATATCGAATATAAATACCAACAGATCAGCGATTATACAAACAAATTTCTCAGCTGTTGCATAAATTGATGTTACCGGCAAACTGCTATCTTCCAATAGCCTAGAGTAGTAAAATTAGCAACAACAATGATACGAATCAATTCTGCAAACATTTAAAAACTCATAACTGACTGATCATTGAGTTCTCGCAAGTCGATAACTGAAACCGGAGTTGATTCTCTGTAAAGTCTTATTTGACATGATCGCATTCCGAATGCCACAGTCACATCATTCGACCAATCATGACATTGCACATCGTATATCCAAAAATTGCAATAAATTGATTATAAGGATGCCGTTGGTAGCAATCACTATCACAACAATAATAAATGTTTACATCTATTTCTGAAAACCTTTCGATTGTTCCACCACAAGCGCGCATTAAAATCGCCCGATTTTTGCATACCAAACATGTAATACTATCATCGGCGGGACACAATGAAAACTGATACCAGAAATCGCTTGCTGACTAAAACATGCCTAGTTACAACAATATCTTAAGAACAAATGGTGACAACAACAATAATTATTATTATTATCACATTACCAATGCATTTCTATTGCCAATCGACACTAATTCATTGATATCGAGTTTAGTATCAGCTAATAACTTTCCATCGAACAATGTCAAGCATTTCATTTGCATCAGCTTATTACTATCATCTTCAGCAATCAACCAGATGCATTCGTTCGTTGACGAGATGCGCATTTGACTAACACTTGCCATTATATCGATGCCATAGTTGCCGATCGTTTGAAACGTTTCACAATCAAATATCCTAATCATTCGTGTTGCATTCGATGCAGCACCATTTTGCTTGCTATTCATATTTGCATCATTATTATCATTATCACTATCATTAACAGTTTTGCTATCATTCGTTGTTTCAATGCAAACTGTCAAGTAGAAATAATCCGGTGAAATTTGCATCGCATTTATCATTCCACCCACATTGAAACCGCTGACTGAAACATATAATAAAGTTGAAAAAAATAACGTTTTGTTTTTTTTTCAGAAGAGAATGTGATTCCAATTACCGCTGTACACATAAACGACTTGAAAAATTGAACGGTTTAACAAAAAACATTTGATTCGACTATTTTTTTGTCACAAATACTTTATACCTTTTGGTGATTGTTGTTCTGGCTCAAGGTGTTGTATGAATGTGGAATCTGCGAAAATAATCGATGTTTTATAACCGAACGTCAAAAACTTAAAATCACCACTTTGAATAAAATGCTTAGCGTTTAATACGCTCGAAGAAAACATACTGCTTAGTGTCGATGAAATAATGCGGATATTTCTCAGCAATTTCCTGAAATGATAAGAAGAAAACTGAAATTTTCTGACATCAACATTTCATGTTGCTAATAATAGGTAGAAGTGTACTCTCAAATCGAACCCTCAATACAACAGTAAATATTTTGATGATCTATCTATAGATATTCATGCATGTGTACCTGACATAGACGAGGTCTCACTCTCAAGCGAGAATGAGACCCGGTATGAACTAAGGCAGGTTGAATTTGTCGAATACTAAACGAGGTGGGAAATAAACAAGAATTAATCAGATGATGACGAGACGAGATGAGGAACGATTACATGAATTTTAAATTGGACAAACAAGAAATGATGCGATTTTTCGGACGTTATCGTAAAATGTCTCGTTTGTACGGGTTCACCCTTCTAAGATTCGCCAAGATTACTTTGCGTCGCCAGAAGTTCCGCAGTCCACTTTGCATTTCAGTGCACACTTCGACTACCAAAAAATATTTCACTCTCCAAATCAATTGTCACCCGTTACTTCACGTAATATTCAATATTCTAATCATTCAAATTTTATCTGTCGTCATATTCCCCTCGTATACCTTTATTGTCAACAAACGCATTTGTTCACTTAATCACTTGGTGATTACAATGAGTGCATACCTTGAAACCAAGTTATTTCTCGAATGAAAAAAATTGCACTCTTTATCAGCACTTCTTACGTAGCTATCAAACCGGTGTTCAAGAAGATTTGCACAAGCAAAAGAATAACATAGGCACTTATGGAAACGCAAGGTGTTGTGAGGCAGGGGTAACCTTCCAGAAGCGGAAGCAAAACTTCAAGGGCAAATTGCAGGGGATGAACCTTCCGTAAACTCGTTTGCATTGAATGGTAGTGCGAGACAGTAAACTGTTCATACTTTGGGACTGCGTAACACTGATGTTTTGGACACCTGTCGATTATTACAGCTATAACCCCTCTACCACCTTCAAACGTTGGAAGTCATTCAAGGTTATTCGTCATTTAAGGGTTAATGTCATTTGAGAAATCCAACGTTATTACTTTTACGGGAAATATTTTGACTCGCTACTGAAAAGGGCCAATTGATACAACCAAAGTTTTTCAAATAAATAAAAAAACAGTGATAAATGGAGATATTCCAGGTAATGTTCATTCAATAAAATCACCTTCAGTATCAGTCATAGCTTACGGAGGAATCATTTTTATGCAGTCTTCTTGATCGTCCTCACGACTGCCCCATCGTATAATAAATTGCCAAAAGGAAACTAATCAGACAGCAGTGATATAGTCAAAAGAAGTTGTCTTCTAGCCAACCCTGGACGTGCAAGTTGATATTGGGATACTCACCGTCCTCATGCGGCTGCTTCTTGAATCCAATCATGACCAAAACTTTTCGGTATGTTAAGTCACATGGATGCATTTTTCAGTGAGGCTGGGGCATAAAATCTATGGCAAGTGACATGCGTTGGAAATTTGATTCTGGTAACGCCATTAGGATTTGGAGCTATTTGTTCTGCTCATTTTATATCTGATCCTTTCAGAAATTTTTTTTGTTCCACAATATTTCGTTCCACAATTCCACAATACGAAAAGAAACCACAATATGTTCGACGTTTTTGCGTTTATAAACTTTGAACTTTTACAACTTTTTTAGAATATAAGGAACTGACTTTGTATGGAGGTTATTCACGTTCTTTTAGTTATCGCTACTTTTTTCGTCATTTCTCGTTAATTTCTTACAATTACCGAGAAAACAAAACAAGGAACGATCAGGTGATTTTAAACGCGATGAGAAACGATCAAGTCGAAAATAGACGAGACGTGAAACGAGCACAGCGATCACAAGAAATGGCATTTCTCGCCTACGGTTTGAACTTGAACCGTACCTTGAACCAATTTGGATCGTATTTTTTCAGTTTTTGTATAAGATCGCTTGTTAGAAAACGTTTTTGTTGTTGTTCAGTTTGGTCGTCGCTCTCTTCAGCACTACTCGATCGGTTTTGTTCTCGTTGTTTTGATAAGGCGAAATTGAGACCAGCAGAGGTACTGACCAAAGATGATGACGATGCTGATGAAAGTGATAAAGATATGAGTTTATCACTTGTTCCTACGGATGGCGATCGTCGTGGCAAAGTGCTTGCAACACTCACATTCACCACTGCAACCAGTCAATTGGAAGAATCGAGCGAGCACTGAACGAATCTTACGAAAATCGTAAGTGTCAAATCAGATCAAGTCATTAAATTCGTTTTTGATTTCGTTTAATATTACACGCACCTGACTGAGTACTCTTTTTACGAGAAACATTTGCAGTAGATGATGTGTTGGCTATTGATAATTTCTTGTTGGTTGTCCTCGACGATGTACTCGACGATGCAATTAGATTTGGTTCAGAAGATGCGATTCGTAAACGAGAACGGTGAACCATTTGTTGATGCTGCTTGAATGCGCAACGGCAATCACTTGATTAGACGCAATCCGCTCTTATTACATTCTCAAATTGATCGAAACTGTAATTAATGACTCTACGTACTTTTATTACAAAACATATCCTAACATATCGTACTCGAATAAATCGATTCATACGCATTCATAATCATATGAAAAATCATAGCCTGGCTTAGGCTCGGTAACAATAATGATTGAGCCCGGATATGAATTGACTTCATATTTTGCTTCACTTATTTAACTTATCTAAAACATCGTCGACACTGATGACATTTTCACAAAATATTTCATCGATACCAACGTTATCCACTGACTGAGCAAAATATGACTGAATTATAAAGCGAATTGCAGCAATTGATTTTGATAATGGATGCATTTGTACTGCACTAACCAACCGAAAACATCTTAGCAACACCAATAAACTCTCTCACTTATATCTATGCTGGTGCATAAATGTAACCCACTCAGTTCCGCATCAATGATTGATAAAAAATATTCCACTTCATTCCATTCCGTTAAGTTTGTGATTTTTCAGTTAATGCATCTCACTTTCAGATTCAATTTTCAATTTTGTCAGCTTAGCAACCGATCATTTCGTTGTTACTGGTTGCTGTTGCAAACAAACAATCGAGTTTTACATTGAATGCAAGTGTATAGTTGACGCTTGGCAACATGCATGATCACAAATTACCATATCAGTAATAACCTAACAACATTATACTAGTAGTCGACAAATTATTATTGATATTGAAATTATCAGTGTTAATTCTTTCTCTTTATATCATATAATATAAATACACGGATATGAATATTTACACCAATCAAAATTAGGTCAACCGACCAATGTGATCATTTTAATGGTGGTCGCATTTCGTTCTTCTGTTCAAGTTACCATTCACTGCGCATTCCCAACCTCTCAACCGTCTTCCATTCCATCGTTTTATCAGAATTTTATTGCAGAATTTACAAATCAACATGCAGTTTATATTATATAACATCATATCGATTATGCTCATATTCCACTTCCAATCCTTACTGTTTATGTATTGTACTCACACTAATCTTCTGTTTTCTTGTAACTGATTAGTCTTATTATGATCACGCTCTTAACATTTGATTCTCATTTGTATGATTCTCATTACTGTTAGAATAACTGTTATTATCACTCTCACTATCTTTATCGGTCCTTATAGAATTTCCTAAACTGGAGTCAATTTTTCATATTACCAACCACTTCACAATACTACTTCCAATGTAATTAATGGTTTGTTCACGTATTAAACATAAATAAAAGCAAGCATTTGAGTCAACTAGCAACAGATAACAACGTTTTATTGAATCAGTGACTAAATAAACAACAATCATATAAATATACTAAATTTTAAAGTATGAATAATATACTGAAGCAATGAAATCACAAACGACACAACCATCCAGCACAGCAAAATTTAAACTAGCTGAAGTGAATAATTAGAATCAATTTTTTTAAATTGCTCAGTCAGCTCATGATATATGTCCTCACCAACAATCCAGAGTGTCTAAAAAATGTCGTTGCTCATTCATTCTTAATATCGTTCAACAATGCTACAAGTAGTAGCCATTTATGAATACAAAATGAAAAGTGCCAAGGTGAATAAATAACAGAAACTAACATTCAAAATGACCGAATTTGTACTATATATATATATATATATATATATATATATATATATATATATATATATATATATATATATATATATATATATATATATATATATATATATAGGAGATATTCGTGCGACTGGTTTGATTGCTTACTCGTTTGTTAATCATTAGTATGATCATTGATGTGCTGATTAGAAAGATAAGCACTCAGTAACAGCCAGTCACTTAAGCTATATAAGTCGATCTCATTTCAAATCATACTTTATTCATTACTATCATCACCGCAATCAAAATCAATCCAATATAACTCGTTTCTTGCCATTTACAATGACTTAAATAGATTATTTTCAAATTTTCTTCTTCCTGCCATTATTGTTATTATCATTACGTTAATGTAAAAAGAATGTGCGTACGCAGGTGCGTGCCCTGTTTCAGAAAGAACACAAATGAATTTAGTGATTATTTCATTGGAACACCACCATCATCAACTTCTTTCACTATTATTTTTCTCGATTACAAAAGAATTTTATCATCATTCACCTCTTTCATCGTGTTTCGTCCATCCAATCTATCATTCAGCTTTACTAACTACTCGGTGGTTGTACCTACTTCTCCTCATAAACGAACTAACCAATCAATTAATTTTTTTAATTAATCAATTAATTAACAAAATTCACCCTTATCTACCTCATCACTGCCACTACCACTGTTAGATACATTATAGCAAATATATTCATTCATGTTTCTTCAATGGTTCGTTCACTTTGTTCACGTGACACCAAAGTCTGCTGCAATATCTTCCCAATATCTGAGCACACTTAACGTCTTAATCGTGGCTGATCACTCACTACCCATGACAATCTATGCTGACAACCACATCTGACAAAAATTATTTTTATTATTTACAGCTTCTTATTCCAACTATCATCATCCTTAAAATCGTTCAGTCATTCTTGACATATTACTGCTTTATTTGTACTAACTAAACTCTGCATTTGTAATAAAACCGACTCGAATTGCGTAGCTTTTGCGTTCGATCAGCAATCGAAGTGTGCGCATTATCACTTTCGATAGCCATCACATTCAACTTGACCATGAATCATTTTAGGCATTCACTCATCAATAAAGATTTGAAAATAATCAATAAATTCCTCAATTGTTCAAGTGAGAAACACCGTCTATACACACGTCAACAAGTCAACACTGAATTTTATCTGAAAATACTCAACAACCAAATTTGGTCATAATTGTGTTGAAACAATCTGCAATTATCATCGAACAAGAAGACCTGGATCAGCTAATCTTGAGGCTAATTCTAAAGCCAATTGCTAGAATTTAACAACTTCTGTTTTCTGCTGATCATCAATAAAACAGGTGCAAGTTGAATGTGATGTAATGTTGTTGTTGTTGTTTAATTGAGAAGAAATACCGCATTCAATATTACTACTCTTCATAATATTCAAACAACATCCATCATTAATCATCCATTTATCTTAATCAACAAAATTTCAGCTGAAAAACCTCGAGTTCTTCAAAATAGACTCCAGTCATCACCAAACAGAATCAGTCAATCGTAACGCTTGTTGTTAATATGACAGTAAATCATAATAACAATAACACCGATGACAATGAAACCAGCAACAATGCTCGTATCAAAATTCATGATCTTTCACAATTAGATGATCAGAAATCTTCATCAAAACCAAGTGAGCACAATAAACGCGCATCCAATCCTCATCATAATCACCGAATTCAATACGAACACGAATCAGCTTCACGCAATCCAAACCTCAACTCCTCACAATCAAAATCGACGAACTCAACTCAAAATTCGACTTCTTTTAAATTCGGATATGCAAGGTATCTTTTACCTAAGTCAGCGATCCATCATATTTATGCTTATAATTACTCGCTCATTCACTTGTCCATCTCGCTTCACTTAATTATTCAAAAAGCGAGCGAGCGTTTTAATGAGCGAGACATACCAACAAAGATGAACGGAACCATGATCCAATTTAACTTCGCAGTGAATGAATTTCTATCGTTACTCTTTTTATCACCAAAAATATTATTCTCATTATCTTTTCTTATCAAATTGATTATTATATTCATCACGTCCTCAATTCACGTCATTGAACTGTAATATTTTCATGTTTCAGTTATAAACCCACATGGTTACAGCACGTAAATCGTTCACCAATTTTGCTGTTAGCACTATGCATATGTGCGATATGTCAAGGTTCAATTGTGAATGGTTTTATATCGACAAGTATCTCATCGCTCGAGAAACGATTCAATTTATCAAGTACACAGTCGGGTATTTTCAGTGCTTTTTATGATATCGCCGTCGTTCTTGTGCTTATACCACTCAGTCACTTCGGTAATAAATGTACGTTTCACTTATCATTTATCTGCTTGACTGTGCATTCATTCAATGATTCGTTTGTCTATTTTATGAAGCTGCATCTATTATTACAGCTATTACAATGAAATGAGTCAGTAAGCTTGGATAGGATTTGCCGAATGATACAATTAAGGTCACAAGGGTCGAGTGATTGCAACGGGCATGGTCTTGGTGGCCATCGGCTCATTCTTGCTCATATTACCGCATTTTCTGGCTGGTAATTACACTGTTGGTGAGGAACACCATAACGTTTGCTTGAATGACAATTATAATAACAATAACAACCACAAGCAGCAACATTCGTTCTCAACTGCCGATGATGTTAACTCATGTTCGGCTGATGATCACACGAACTCAGTTAACTCAATGTTCGTTTCTTGCAGTATTAAATAATAATAATTGATAATAATAACAATTATTATTATTATTGTATTACATTTTTATTATATTATATTATTATTACATTATTATTATTTTTGTTATTATATGCATAATTGATAACAATAATACCATTAATATTATAATCATGATAGTAATAATGACAATGATATTACGATGATTATATAATGATTATCATTATATAATAATCATTGTATTTTTATTACAAAAATAAAAATATGCAGCAGTAATCACAATAATATCCAAAAAAATAATAATATTTCATAATGTTTGTCAATGAGAACAAGGTAGATGAGCGGATGGATCAGTTTCAGATGGTTTTATATATTGCTATCTTCACAACTTTTCATCGGCATCGGTGCAGCTCCTCTATTTACTCTGGGCATTTCGTATCTGGATGAGAATGTCTCACAGAACAGTGTCACTTTATACCTTGGTATATATTCATTCATCGTAAATGTGTTAATTGTGAATTTTTATTATGCACGACTATATTCTTAGAAAATTCATTTATCATAATAAAAATAACATTATTGAAAATCGTATTACTACTATCTTATTATAATATCAGCTTGAACGACTGGCCTTCTTACATCAAAGAACGCTCGGTTGGTTGTGAAAAAACGTTTGAATGGTGTTGAATCACCAAATTTTCAAACTAATAAATTAAATTCAATCATTCGTCCAGGTATTTATATGGCTATGTCGACTGTTGGACCAGCGATTGGTTTCATTGTTGGAGGGCAACTATTGAAAATTTGGGGTGATATTGGCAAAACTGATTATAGAGAGTAGGTTTATTAGTAAATAAATGATGATACGGTTTAGAGTAGGTTCAGGAATTAAGGTTTGCAATTCTTGTTTTATAATATTTGTCAAATAAATGAGATGAAGAACTGCAGTGTTAGATTGAATTATTGAAACAAACTGATGGACAGAGTGCAAATTGCAAAATAAATATATTTATAAATGAGAAATTTTGCAAAAAAAATTTCAGTCTGAATATAAGTGGTACGACAGATCCGAGATGGTACGGTGCTTGGTGGATCGGGTTTGCAGTGGCAGCCATTCTTAGCATCCTATCAGCTATACCGCTCTTCGGTTTCCCGAAAGAGCTTCCCGGTGAGTGGGTGGGTATTTCTGTTTTATTCCCATTCCATTCATTAGCAAAATGGAAGCTAACTGACTGAATTTCGTTTCATCCATTCAGCAATTTTCCCAAATAATTAAGCAACCAACCAATTTCTATCTCACAAACCAATAACTGCAACACCTCATACAAATCACTGCTCTGTTTTATCGAATCAACTCGATTATCATTATCATAATTACTATTTAAAGAGAGGCAACGACATCGTCTTAAAGATGTCAAGCAAACGCACAAAGATTTAGATCGAAAGTTTGGCAAATCACTTTTGGATTTTCCAAAAATTGTTATGGTTAGTGGAAACTATTATTGCGCATTCTTTGCCTTTCACAGCCGTGATTCTCAATTGTTTCTGCTTTCAAGCAGTCGCCCATTAAGGTTAACATCATCATCACTGCCAGTTAACATCGCTCCTTCTTTTTGCAATATTTGCAAGTAAACAGGAAAGCGCAACGTGATAATTTTAAGAAATTGATTTTGTTCCGTTAAAATCGCTCTTCACCATAGTTTCTACGTTGAGAACCTGAGGTTTACAATTAATTCTCGTTGTGTTTATCAAATACACTAAATATGCTGACTAGTAGATTGAATTGTTAAAACAACATGAACGGAAAAGATATTAGAATCGTGCAAACGTGAAATAATTCAGTAATTATTATACCTTCAGAGTTTATTGAGCAACGCGTCCGTAATGGCTTTAATCGCTATGCAAACATGTGAAGCCTTTCTAATGAATGGATTAATCACTTTCATACCCAAAGTTTTCGAAAATATTTTCTCATATTCAGCAAGCTTTTCATCAACAATCACTGGTATCTCATTATTATTATCATAATAATAATAATAACTATTTTTATCATTACTATGATTCAATGAAACAATCCGAATTTCAGGTATAATCGTAGTACCAATGGGCTTATTTGGTAGTTTATTTGGAGCTTATATGGCCAAAAGGACGTTGCGCTTCCAACCGACAATATTATTAGCGATTATATTCAACATTTTCGCACTATGTCTCTCATTCGTTTTCTTTGATCAATGTGAACAACGGCCTTTTGCCGGTGTTACGTATTCCTACACCGGGTCAGAGTTTGCGATTACTTATGATAATATTTTTATCATATAATAATACTTAATTGCAATACTAGTGTGTTGTGAGGACGGAAAAAAGTCGGGCATCCTGAAAATGCAGTCGACTGAGGAAAAGTCGGAGACGGAGAATGGGGGACGGGGTCCTCGAAATTGCTCGATCATCGCAATACACTAGTACACAATTACGTGCATTAGTGTGTTGCGGCGATAACATTTTGCAGTTGAGGATCCCGAAAATGCAGCCGGTTCAAAAACTATCGGGACGAGCAATCGAGAACGACGTCTCCGAAATTCCCTGATCCACACAACACACTATGTAATATCCTAGTTCCCTGCAATGTTCCATACTGTAATTGCAGATCGTCGTTACTCCATAACAACAACGATAATAATAACAACACAAGTCCCTTAAAGACCATTAAACATCTCGAATCATCATGTAATAGAAACTGTCACTGCTCATCAACCGCTTACGATCCAGTATGTAACACACAAATTGGTGTCACCTATTATTCAGCATGCTACGCGGGCTGTACAAGTCAATCAGTTTATTTACACGTAATAAGCTTTTATTCATTTACCTGAGCTTTACTTCATACTCATTCACATTACAGTCTCCAGATCAGTGGCTCTCACGCTCTTGAGCTCCATTATCCTCTTCGATGGTCTGGTAGGCCGTCATTACCGCTCCCCTTCCCCATTACAAGAACTTACTATTTCTATGAAAGCAACAACATGGTTAGGCATCTCGTTCATAAATGTGAAAACAACGATTTTCGATCTAGAATTCTACAACACATCCACCACATTGTAATACACATCTGTCACAAACCAAATGGCAATGACACAACTCAGCATCTACTTGATTCGAGAATTCATTTACGAACCAAAAATCCCATTACATGAGGTAATTAAAAGACTTACTTAAACTTTTCAGTGAAACAGAATAATAATAATAATGAATGAATTGAAAAATATTCGCTCTCCTCGCTCCAATGATCTTTTCTACCGTACTAAAGAGCTCAATCAGTTCATAAGAGACGATGACAGACAACATATTAAAGAACATACGAAATATTTGTGACTACTTTAAACTGACTTTTGTTCAGGCCTAAACGAGCTAAAAATACTTGAAAATGGGATAATGGAGAGTGAACCGCGTTTCGAGTAATATCACAATGGGATTTCATAAGAGCATAACAACTGCACGAAATATTAGTTTGCGGACTCCCTCAAATACCCCTGACACCCCCAAATAATTCCCCAGGGAGGAATTTATCTCCCCTCCCCCTATGAAAACCACTGCCCCAGATCTGCTTATAAAAAAATCTGTTCATAACAATCTGCTATAAAAATCTGAAAAAATCTGAAAAATTTTATAAAAATCTATAAAAATCTGCTTGTAACAAAAACAGTGATAATATCTATGCTTATAAATACTATGAATGAATACTGATGATCATTCAACAGGATAACCACGATAATGAAAAGAGAAACGACAATTCCATGTTGCTATCTGCGCATGACAATGAACAGTGGACGTCGTGTGCTTGTGTTGCGCAATGGGTTACGAATGATAATAATAATAATAACATTACTAATAATAATAGCACCACCATTTTTTCAACGACTGCCAAGCGGAATGCTGCTCAACAAAAAAATATTCAAGTGCCAACTTTATCCGTCCAAAAAGTATGTATTATAAACTTAAACTTCTCAGTGAAACGGAATAATGATAATGGGTGAATTGAAAAATATTCGCTCTCCTCGCTCATAAATGTATGTATATGAAGAGCAAAAATGAAGTGAAGAAACAAACAAGGATATGATATGATTACAGGGATTATGTAAAGGTGATTGTTCGCAGATATTCTTTTTCGTAATATTCGCACTTCTTTGCTTCTTCACCTTCGGTACTGCTATTCCCATACAAAACGCATCATTGAGGTGAGTGACGTATTTTCACATGTGAAATTATGACATGAATAAATGCAAAAAAACTCTTTCATAATAGTTTCATGAAAATTATTTTGACATTATGATCGATTGTCATTCTTCTATCAAACGTATCCAAACGCTCAAAAAGATCCGAAAATTTTCAAAGATGGCGTAGAAAGAATCTGTTGCTTGTTTCTTTCTTTTTTTTGTTGGAATTATGGTTCATTCGTCTAAGACAGTGGTTCTCAAACTTTTTTGCCACTCGCATCCCTCGGAAAATTCTAAGATGTCTTCGCACTCCCTACAGCAATAGTTCATTTAAGAATGAATCGAGACGAAAGAATTATTTTTAAAGTATTGCCTACTTTACACAAATGTATGCGTTCAATTTTGAACTCGCCTACGTTAATGTACAAAAAATGAAAACTTATCTTGCATCCCCTCCCACACCTCTTCTCGCACACCTTCTCATCGCATCCCCTCTCGCACCCCTAGAAGAGCATCTTGCACCCCCTGAGAGTGCATGCATGCCCGGTTGAGAGGCCCTGGTCTAAGGAGTGCTCAATGGGCGTGTTGTTTGTTACAAATATGAGAGTTAAATTTAATTGAATGATGGTAGAGCAAATACAGAAAGCAAGAGTTGAACAGACACTTTCGTTTGTAACACATCGCTTGGTCTTGCTCATTCTCAACTCTTTTTTTGCGATTCATTACGTTTGGTAGGAAAGTGCTGACGAGTGATTTTCATTGTATGAATAAAAATACAATGAAATATAATAACAATAATGATCATTATTCAAGAGTTGTCTCGTTTGATACTCGTGACGTTGCAATTGGCTTAACATGGTTATTTATGCGTATTTTTGGTTCGTTTCGAATTTGTTTATTTTTCATTCATCTATGATGTTTAATTCTGCAGACGATACCACTTCAGTCAAAAGTCGCTTCAATTCAAAGCGATAGATAGTTTTCCGAATCAAGTATCATCCCACCAGACCGATGAATAATAGCAGTAACAATGAGAATTAGAGGAATAATAATAGCATGACAGTATGCGGCATTCATATAGGTTCTATACCTGGAGCGATAATATTTGGATTTGCAATTGATCGAACATGTATTTTATGGAAAGAAGAATGTGGAGTGCAACAATCGTGCCTCAGATACGATTCTTATGGCCTTTCAAGATCAATGGTCATGTTCGGTATCAACTTTCATTTCAAATTTCGCAGCAAAACAATAACATCAAGAATAATGATCATGAACCCTTCCACATGAAAACAATGAATCATTCAACAAGGCTAAATTAAATTGAACAAAACGACCATTCATTCAATTCAATACCACAAAACTATGCTAAATCTTTTCGATCAGTTCATGGAATTCATTATTTGATAGATGAACTCGTTAGTTATTCCCACCTGCAGTTTTTCTGATCTAACTTTATTATTACATAGACACTTCTGAAGAGGTTCAGTAATCAAAGAGGAATACTGCGGTGCATTACATTCAGATTCAGGCTCAAGCTCAGGCCCATAACTAGCATCAATCTATTTATTTCTGGCGTCACACAACCATCCATTTGCTTTTAGATATTTCACCATCAGAACCACCCATTAGTTTAATGGAACCCTAACCACGGCATGAGCCTAAGCTCAAATGTATTGAGCTGCGATGTGCCGCTCTGATTATCGCCACTTGGATCATTCGAATTTAGATACTTCAAAAAAAAAAATCAGAATCCTAGAAGTACCCACTTATATACAATTCAACTTTCAGCAATTGGTATAAAGGCCATGATAATATTCTTTCTTTCGATATCATATTATTTTTATAAGCACCCTGATGATAATATTGAACAGAACGACAACGAACAACTTCAGAATGATAAGGAATTCGGTAATTGCAATAAAGTACAATCAGTGGTATTGCCATCGTCATCTGAAAATACTGCGATTTCTTCTCAGTCAAAGCCAACTACATCTATAGATTCATATTATTTGAATGAAATGCACTGATGATGAAAACAATCTTATTGATAACGGTTATACTAATTTACTCAGCCGTTCTCTAGTCTAAATCATTTTTTCTTTTCTAAGCAATGAACTTATAAGGATGAATATCCGATAATGAATAAATATTCAAAATAATTTTTGATGTGTCTGAAAATACTTGTCAAACTATTGCATTTCCACTCTGTTGTGATAACGACATAACATCATTTATTTATTTTAATATAAATTAACAAAAAGATGTTAATAATACATTAGCGATAATTGTAATAAATGAAACAATTTATCGGAAGCGCCATAATTTTCAATTGAAATACACGAATGAATATAACCCATCAGAATATCGATAATAAATTAACGTGCAAAGAACGATTAACTTAATCAGTTAAGAATGTACGATATTTGGACATTCCATCATAATCCAAAAACAATTTTTGCTAGTCGAGATGGAAACAAATACTTCAAATTCCTAAATATTTCCACGACATTGATAATTCGAAACAACAATAATAAAAACGACAGTAATAACAGATAATGTCATTAATACGTCTACTGATTGTAATATTGTTGAATAACGATAATAGTAATAATAAAAATGGTAATGATAATGGTACTAATAATACCAATATCCACATCAATAATTTGATGGATGAATTAGTAAGGAGTTAAAAGATTAAAAATCAAGACCAAAACGTCACACAGATACATAATTAATGCTCATCCAAGTTAATTCAACTCATAAGATTTCTATTTTTCAAGTACAGTCAATGATACACACATTCAAATTAATAATTCTTTCTCAGTCTGAGGTCGATGTTAAAATGGAACAGTATAAAAACAAATGCATTGAGTGAAAGAAATAATAAGAAACGTAATAACAATAATAACCAAAAGCATAATGAACAAATACTAGCAACGAAACTTACGATAAATAGCAAAATGCACCCGTTCAAATTGCATTCCAAACACACAAAACCGCACAAATAACTTTCAGTGAGTATTAACAAAAATAATACTTTTATTCATTAGATAACTATAAATATAACTATGATAATACATTTAAATTATGAAAAAATAATGAATAAAAGTATTATTTTTGTTAATACTCACTGAAAGTTATTTGTGCGGTTTTGTGTGTTTGGAATGCAATTTGAACGGGTGCATTTTGCTATTTATCGTAAGTTTCGTTGCTAGTATTTGTTCATTATGCTTTTGGTTATTATTGTTATTACGTTTCTTATTATTTCTTTCACTCAATGCATTTGTTTTTATACTGTTCCATTTTAACATCGACCTCAGACTGAGAAAGAATTATTAATTTGAATGTGTGTATCATTGACTGTACTTGAAAAATAGAAATCTTATGAGTTGAATTAACTTGGATGAGCATTAATTATGTATCTGTGTGACGTTTTGGTCTTGATTTTTAATCTTTTAACTCCTTACTAATTCATCCATCAAATTATTGATGTGGATATTGGTATTATTAGTACCATTATCATTACCATTTTTATTATTACTATTATCGTTATTCAACAATATTACAATCAGTAGACGTATTAATGACATTATCTGTTATTACTGTCGTTTTTATTATTGTTGTTTCGAATTATCAATGTCGTGGAAATATTTAGGAATTTGAAGTATTTGTTTCCATCTCGACTAGCAAAAATTGTTTTTGGATTATGATGGAATGTCCAAATATCGTACATTCTTAACTGATTAAGTTAATCGTTCTTTGCACGTTAATTTATTATCGATATTCTGATGGGTTATATTCATTCGTGTATTTCAATTGAAAATTATGGCGCTTCCGATAAATTGTTTCATTTATTACAATTATCGCTAATGTATTATTAACATCTTTTTGTTAATTTATATTAAAATAAATAAATGATGTTATGTCGTTATCACAACAGAGTGGAAATGCAATAGTTTGACAAGTATTTTCAGACACATCAAAAATTATTTTGAATATTTATTCATTATCGGATATTCATCCTTATAAGTTCATTGCTTAGAAAAGAAAAAATGATTTAGACTAGAGAACGGCTGAGTAAATTAGTATAACCGTTATCAATAAGATTGTTTTCATCATCAGTGCATTTCATTCAAATAATATGAATCTATAGATGTAGTTGGCTTTGACTGAGAAGAAATCGCAGTATTTTCAGATGACGATGGCAATACCACTGATTGTACTTTATTGCAATTACCGAATTCCTTATCATTCTGAAGTTGTTCGTTGTCGTTCTGTTCAATATTATCATCAGGGTGCTTATAAAAATAATATGATATCGAAAGAAAGAATATTATCATGGCCTTTATACCAATTGCTGAAAGTTGAATTGTATATAAGTGGGTACTTCTAGGATTCTGATTTTTTTTTTTGAAGTATCTAAATTCGAATGATCCAAGTGGCGATAATCAGAGCGGCACATCGCAGCTCAATACATTTGAGCTTAGGCTCATGCCGTGGTTAGGGTTCCATTAAACTAATGGGTGGTTCTGATGGTGAAATATCTAAAAGCAAATGGATGGTTGTGTGACGCCAGAAATAAATAGATTGATGCTAGTTATGGGCCTGAGCTTGAGCCTGAATCTGAATGTAATGCACCGCAGTATTCCTCTTTGATTACTGAACCTCTTCAGAAGTGTCTATGTAATAATAAAGTTAGATCAGAAAAACTGCAGGTGGGAATAACTAACGAGTTCATCTATCAAATAATGAATTCCATGAACTGATCGAAAAGATTTAGCATAGTTTTGTGGTATTGAATTGAATGAATGGTCGTTTTGTTCAATTTAATTTAGCCTTGTTGAATGATTCATTGTTTTCATGTGGAAGGGTTCATGATCATTATTCTTGATGTTATTGTTTTGCTGCGAAATTTGAAATGAAAGTTGATACCGAACATGACCATTGATCTTGAAAGGCCATAAGAATCGTATCTGAGGCACGATTGTTGCACTCCACATTCTTCTTTCCATAAAATACATGTTCGATCAATTGCAAATCCAAATATTATCGCTCCAGGTATAGAACCTATATGAATGCCGCATACTGTCATGCTATTATTATTCCTCTAATTCTCATTGTTACTGCTATTATTCATCGGTCTGGTGGGATGATACTTGATTCGGAAAACTATCTATCGCTTTGAATTGAAGCGACTTTTGACTGAAGTGGTATCGTCTGCAGAATTAAACATCATAGATGAATGAAAAATAAACAAATTCGAAACGAACCAAAAATACGCATAAATAACCATGTTAAGCCAATTGCAACGTCACGAGTATCAAACGAGACAACTCTTGAATAATGATCATTATTGTTATTATATTTCATTGTATTTTTATTCATACAATGAAAATCACTCGTCAGCACTTTCCTACCAAACGTAATGAATCGCAAAAAAGAGTTGAGAATGAGCAAGACCAAGCGATGTGTTACAAACGAAAGTGTCTGTTCAACTCTTGCTTTCTGTATTTGCTCTACCATCATTCAATTAAATTTAACTCTCATATTTGTAACAAACAACACGCCCATTGAGCACTCCTTAGACCAGGGCCTCTCAACCGGGCATGCATGCACTCTCAGGGGGTGCAAGATGCTCTTCTAGGGGTGCGAGAGGGGATGCGATGAGAAGGTGTGCGAGAAGAGGTGTGGGAGGGGATGCAAGATAAGTTTTCATTTTTTGTACATTAACGTAGGCGAGTTCAAAATTGAACGCATACATTTGTGTAAAGTAGGCAATACTTTAAAAATAATTCTTTCGTCTCGATTCATTCTTAAATGAACTATTGCTGTAGGGAGTGCGAAGACATCTTAGAATTTTCCGAGGGATGCGAGTGGCAAAAAAGTTTGAGAACCACTGTCTTAGACGAATGAACCATAATTCCAACAAAAAAAAGAAAGAAACAAGCAACAGATTCTTTCTACGCCATCTTTGAAAATTTTCGGATCTTTTTGAGCGTTTGGATACGTTTGATAGAAGAATGACAATCGATCATAATGTCAAAATAATTTTCATGAAACTATTATGAAAGAGTTTTTTTGCATTTATTCATGTCATAATTTCACATGTGAAAATACGTCACTCACCTCAATGATGCGTTTTGTATGGGAATAGCAGTACCGAAGGTGAAGAAGCAAAGAAGTGCGAATATTACGAAAAAGAATATCTGCGAACAATCACCTTTACATAATCCCTGTAATCATATCATATCCTTGTTTGTTTCTTCACTTCATTTTTGCTCTTCATATACATACATTTATGAGCGAGGAGAGCGAATATTTTTCAATTCACCCATTATCATTATTCCGTTTCACTGAGAAGTTTAAGTTTATAATACATACTTTTTGGACGGATAAAGTTGGCACTTGAATATTTTTTTGTTGAGCAGCATTCCGCTTGGCAGTCGTTGAAAAAATGGTGGTGCTATTATTATTAGTAATGTTATTATTATTATTATCATTCGTAACCCATTGCGCAACACAAGCACACGACGTCCACTGTTCATTGTCATGCGCAGATAGCAACATGGAATTGTCGTTTCTCTTTTCATTATCGTGGTTATCCTGTTGAATGATCATCAGTATTCATTCATAGTATTTATAAGCATAGATATTATCACTGTTTTTGTTACAAGCAGATTTTTATAGATTTTTATAAAATTTTTCAGATTTTTTCAGATTTTTATAGCAGATTGTTATGAACAGATTTTTTTATAAGCAGATCTGGGGCAGTGGTTTTCATAGGGGGAGGGGAGATAAATTCCTCCCTGGGGAATTATTTGGGGGTGTCAGGGGTATTTGAGGGAGTCCGCAAACTAATATTTCGTGCAGTTGTTATGCTCTTATGAAATCCCATTGTGATATTACTCGAAACGCGGTTCACTCTCCATTATCCCATTTTCAAGTATTTTTAGCTCGTTTAGGCCTGAACAAAAGTCAGTTTAAAGTAGTCACAAATATTTCGTATGTTCTTTAATATGTTGTCTGTCATCGTCTCTTATGAACTGATTGAGCTCTTTAGTACGGTAGAAAAGATCATTGGAGCGAGGAGAGCGAATATTTTTCAATTCATTCATTATTATTATTATTCTGTTTCACTGAAAAGTTTAAGTAAGTCTTTTAATTACCTCATGTAATGGGATTTTTGGTTCGTAAATGAATTCTCGAATCAAGTAGATGCTGAGTTGTGTCATTGCCATTTGGTTTGTGACAGATGTGTATTACAATGTGGTGGATGTGTTGTAGAATTCTAGATCGAAAATCGTTGTTTTCACATTTATGAACGAGATGCCTAACCATGTTGTTGCTTTCATAGAAATAGTAAGTTCTTGTAATGGGGAAGGGGGAGCGGTAATGACGGCCTACCAGACCATCGAAGAGGATAATGGAGCTCAAGAGCGTGAGAGCCACTGATCTGGAGACTGTAATGTGAATGAGTATGAAGTAAAGCTCAGGTAAATGAATAAAAGCTTATTACGTGTAAATAAACTGATTGACTTGTACAGCCCGCGTAGCATGCTGAATAATAGGTGACACCAATTTGTGTGTTACATACTGGATCGTAAGCGGTTGATGAGCAGTGACAGTTTCTATTACATGATGATTCGAGATGTTTAATGGTCTTTAAGGGACTTGTGTTGTTATTATTATCGTTGTTGTTATGGAGTAACGACGATCTGCAATTACAGTATGGAACATTGCAGGGAACTAGGATATTACATAGTGTGTTGTGTGGATCAGGGAATTTCGGAGACGTCGTTCTCGATTGCTCGTCCCGATAGTTTTTGAACCGGCTGCATTTTCGGGATCCTCAACTGCAAAATGTTATCGCCGCAACACACTAATGCACGTAATTGTGTACTAGTGTATTGCGATGATCGAGCAATTTCGAGGACCCCGTCCCCCATTCTCCGTCTCCGACTTTTCCTCAGTCGACTGCATTTTCAGGATGCCCGACTTTTTTCCGTCCTCACAACACACTAGTATTGCAATTAAGTATTATTATATGATAAAAATATTATCATAAGTAATCGCAAACTCTGACCCGGTGTAGGAATACGTAACACCGGCAAAAGGCCGTTGTTCACATTGATCAAAGAAAACGAATGAGAGACATAGTGCGAAAATGTTGAATATAATCGCTAATAATATTGTCGGTTGGAAGCGCAACGTCCTTTTGGCCATATAAGCTCCAAATAAACTACCAAATAAGCCCATTGGTACTACGATTATACCTGAAATTCGGATTGTTTCATTGAATCATAGTAATGATAAAAATAGTTATTATTATTATTATGATAATAATAATGAGATACCAGTGATTGTTGATGAAAAGCTTGCTGAATATGAGAAAATATTTTCGAAAACTTTGGGTATGAAAGTGATTAATCCATTCATTAGAAAGGCTTCACATGTTTGCATAGCGATTAAAGCCATTACGGACGCGTTGCTCAATAAACTCTGAAGGTATAATAATTACTGAATTATTTCACGTTTGCACGATTCTAATATCTTTTCCGTTCATGTTGTTTTAACAATTCAATCTACTAGTCAGCATATTTAGTGTATTTGATAAACACAACGAGAATTAATTGTAAACCTCAGGTTCTCAACGTAGAAACTATGGTGAAGAGCGATTTTAACGGAACAAAATCAATTTCTTAAAATTATCACGTTGCGCTTTCCTGTTTACTTGCAAATATTGCAAAAAGAAGGAGCGATGTTAACTGGCAGTGATGATGATGTTAACCTTAATGGGCGACTGCTTGAAAGCAGAAACAATTGAGAATCACGGCTGTGAAAGGCAAAGAATGCGCAATAATAGTTTCCACTAACCATAACAATTTTTGGAAAATCCAAAAGTGATTTGCCAAACTTTCGATCTAAATCTTTGTGCGTTTGCTTGACATCTTTAAGACGATGTCGTTGCCTCTCTTTAAATAGTAATTATGATAATGATAATCGAGTTGATTCGATAAAACAGAGCAGTGATTTGTATGAGGTGTTGCAGTTATTGGTTTGTGAGATAGAAATTGGTTGGTTGCTTAATTATTTGGGAAAATTGCTGAATGGATGAAACGAAATTCAGTCAGTTAGCTTCCATTTTGCTAATGAATGGAATGGGAATAAAACAGAAATACCCACCCACTCACCGGGAAGCTCTTTCGGGAAACCGAAGAGCGGTATAGCTGATAGGATGCTAAGAATGGCTGCCACTGCAAACCCGATCCACCAAGCACCGTACCATCTCGGATCTGTCGTACCACTTATATTCAGACTGAAATTTTTTTTGCAAAATTTCTCATTTATAAATATATTTATTTTGCAATTTGCACTCTGTCCATCAGTTTGTTTCAATAATTCAATCTAACACTGCAGTTCTTCATCTCATTTATTTGACAAATATTATAAAACAAGAATTGCAAACCTTAATTCCTGAACCTACTCTAAACCGTATCATCATTTATTTACTAATAAACCTACTCTCTATAATCAGTTTTGCCAATATCACCCCAAATTTTCAATAGTTGCCCTCCAACAATGAAACCAATCGCTGGTCCAACAGTCGACATAGCCATATAAATACCTGGACGAATGATTGAATTTAATTTATTAGTTTGAAAATTTGGTGATTCAACACCATTCAAACGTTTTTTCACAACCAACCGAGCGTTCTTTGATGTAAGAAGGCCAGTCGTTCAAGCTGATATTATAATAAGATAGTAGTAATACGATTTTCAATAATGTTATTTTTATTATGATAAATGAATTTTCTAAGAATATAGTCGTGCATAATAAAAATTCACAATTAACACATTTACGATGAATGAATATATACCAAGGTATAAAGTGACACTGTTCTGTGAGACATTCTCATCCAGATACGAAATGCCCAGAGTAAATAGAGGAGCTGCACCGATGCCGATGAAAAGTTGTGAAGATAGCAATATATAAAACCATCTGAAACTGATCCATCCGCTCATCTACCTTGTTCTCATTGACAAACATTATGAAATATTATTATTTTTTTGGATATTATTGTGATTACTGCTGCATATTTTTATTTTTGTAATAAAAATACAATGATTATTATATAATGATAATCATTATATAATCATCGTAATATCATTGTCATTATTACTATCATGATTATAATATTAATGGTATTATTGTTATCAATTATGCATATAATAACAAAAATAATAATAATGTAATAATAATATAATATAATAAAAATGTAATACAATAATAATAATAATTGTTATTATTATCAATTATTATTATTTAATACTGCAAGAAACGAACATTGAGTTAACTGAGTTCGTGTGATCATCAGCCGAACATGAGTTAACATCATCGGCAGTTGAGAACGAATGTTGCTGCTTGTGGTTGTTATTGTTATTATAATTGTCATTCAAGCAAACGTTATGGTGTTCCTCACCAACAGTGTAATTACCAGCCAGAAAATGCGGTAATATGAGCAAGAATGAGCCGATGGCCACCAAGACCATGCCCGTTGCAATCACTCGACCCTTGTGACCTTAATTGTATCATTCGGCAAATCCTATCCAAGCTTACTGACTCATTTCATTGTAATAGCTGTAATAATAGATGCAGCTTCATAAAATAGACAAACGAATCATTGAATGAATGCACAGTCAAGCAGATAAATGATAAGTGAAACGTACATTTATTACCGAAGTGACTGAGTGGTATAAGCACAAGAACGACGGCGATATCATAAAAAGCACTGAAAATACCCGACTGTGTACTTGATAAATTGAATCGTTTCTCGAGCGATGAGATACTTGTCGATATAAAACCATTCACAATTGAACCTTGACATATCGCACATATGCATAGTGCTAACAGCAAAATTGGTGAACGATTTACGTGCTGTAACCATGTGGGTTTATAACTGAAACATGAAAATATTACCGTTCAATGACGTGAATTGAGGACGTGATGAATATAATAATCAATTTGATAAGAAACGATAATGAGAATAATATTTTTGGTGATAACAAGAGTAACGATAGAAATTCATTCACTGCGAAGTTAAATTGGATCATGGTTCCGTTCATCTTTGTTGGTATGTCTCGCTCATTAAAACGCTCGCTCGCTTTTTGAATAATTAAGTGAAGCGAGATGGACAAGTGAATGAGCGAGTAATTATAAGCATAAATATGATGGATCGCTGACTTAGGTAAAAGATACCTTGCATATCCGAATTTAAAAGAAGTCGAATTTTGAGTTGAGTTCGTCGATTTTGATTGTGAGGAGTTGAGGTTTGGATTGCGTGAAGCTGATTCGTGTTCGTATTGAATTCGGTGATTATGATGAGGATTGGATGCGCGTTTATTGTGCTCACTTGGTTTTGATGAAGATTTCTGATCATCTAATTGTGAAAGATCATGAATTTTGATACGAGCATTGTTGCTGGTTTCATTGTC